>BMAU01005575.1:0-51887 GCA_019973935.1 Trichonephila clavipes
AACCTCACTGGTCAGCCAAGTTCCTCTCTCACTCACTCACTTTCCTTATATACCCACACCCCTCTCATCTCATCCGTTCTCATTATTTTCTGTTGTTTTGTCCCTTTCCTGCTCCTATTGGACTCGGCTCGTTAGAACTGTTGTCACTCAGCCGATCCCATGAGTTCCGGCGCGCATTCCAGATCTAACCCCACGGGTGCCGAGGTCTGGGTACACATTGTGTGATTCCAGACGCGCTTTCGTCACCGGGAGCTGTCGGATTGGGAACAAACAAAACACATTGTTGATACGTCTCTTGTGACGCTGAGGACCAAGTTCCGAAATTCCTTCCCAAGAGTTATTGAAAAGACTGGAATTTCCGCAACTTTGGCGGCAAGGGTGAGGTGTCCGTAGTAATTAAGGGGAAGTGATCGGCTTCGTCGCATAAGCAATTGGGTCGTAGGCTCAGCTATTGATATCGCTCCAGACACTCCAACAAATTTCAATCACAATGCTTCCAACACAGTTATTGACATAGGCTTTGCAGTTAATTTCTCCCATTCTAATGTTTTTACTGTAAATAAACTTAGCAGTGATCACAATCCAGTTATTTTTTATTTCTTTACTAATAGTATTCTACCTCCAATACTACAAACACGTTAATAGTGGATATACAGTTGGCAAAATGTTTATTTGTACACTTAAAATTTTATATGTTCTTCAAAAGTAAATTAAGTAATATAACTAAAAATTATTGAGATACATTTAAATTGTTTTAAAAAATAAGATTCTTTCACAAAAAAAAATAAGCATTTATTTCAAATAAGTGAATTTTTTTAAAAAAAAATCATATATATATATACAAAAGATTATTTGTACACTTGCTTAGTAAACATAAACAAAACATATGCAACAATGTAATGAAATTTCAATACTTTGTAAACAATCCATTGGCTTTTATAACTGCTTCAAGACACCTTGGCATTGACTCAATTAATTTCTTTGTGATTTCTGTGTGAATGGAGTCTCAAACTTCTTGAAGTTTTTTTTTTAAGTTCTCTTTATTTGTTACATTTTTTTCGGAACTTCAGTGTCCAAATGAATCCATAAATTTTCTATAGGATTAAGATCTGGAGATTGTGGAGTTGTTTCAAGTCGCCTAGGAGCATGATAAAGCAACCAGGTCTTAGTAACTACAGCGGTGTGCTTCGGGTCATTGTCTTGTTGGAATATAAAAGTGTTCTCTATGCTTAATTTCTTAGCACTATCTCACAAATTATATCTTAACACATCGATATAAGCTAAAGCATTCATTTTATTGTCAATAAATGCTAAGTTACCCAATCCATTACGAGCTACACACACCATAACATTTCCGCCACCGTATTTTAAAGTGGAAACTTGGTGGTGTAAAAATAAAATTACCTTTTTCCAAAAATCCATTGGCTTATTTTTGTACTTCATGGCAAACTCTAGACGTCTTTCCCTGTTTACTTCACTAATATAAGGTTTCCTTACATTTGCAGTACATTTCTGACTGTCTGAGCAAACACTGAAACGCTACAAGATGACAGAGAGAGAGAGAAGTTCATTGGCAATATTTTGAGCTGATGTCATTGGTTTATTTGTTGCTGACCATACAATCATTCGTTTAGCTCTTGAAAACAGTTTACGTGGACCACCAGTCTGAGCTTATTTTCAACACTGCCGGTCTCTAAATACTTTTTTTATGATGTAGCCAACGGTTGTAAATGACAGTTTTAAAATTTTCCCTATTTCCTGGAAAGATTTTCCCTCTTTACGGAGCTCTGTAATATGTGTTTTCTCATATCTAAAGAAATTTCTTTGGTTTTAGGAGCTATTTTCAAGATTATTTCTCTGTAAATCTAAATATAATCTGAAACCATTTAAATATTATTGATTAACCTAGAAAAACATACGAAAAACTAAGTTGAATCTAAAAAGTTTAATCAAAACTTTTGCCATACTTACACCAAAAAAATTCTCTACAAATACTCTTTTTGCAACAATGTTTCACACTTATCTAGATCAGAATTTACTTTTACACTTAAAAAGAAATATAATGTGCATACAACCATTAGACGCATTAAAGAATTACATGATTAATTTGCGACTAAAATATGGATAGTTATTTCCTCTAAAACGAAGAAAAAAGTGGTGTACAAATAATCATTTTGTCAACTGTAGGTGTACATTTGAAGTACTTGGTCAGGAACGCATTTGTGTTCTGAGATTGAGCAACTCCCATCTGGTCCGTGGTTAAATGAAGTTAAAATACACAGTATTCAACTTACTGATTAGGAAATAAATAGGTTTAACGTTGATAAGGAAATGAAGTTATTAATTGGGCTGATGTCGGGGGAAGACTGTTAAAGTCTAAACTCTTGAATCTAATTTAGCAGCTGTACACATTTGGTTAGGTTGGAAAGTTTTAGGAAAGTTTTTTGGCAGTGAGGAAACCATTAATAGTCATTCTTGCTTAATATATTGTTGGTACAAAATATGTGTATAAGTGATCTTTGGAAGTTAGACGTGTTAGGGATTACAGATCCTGCTCAGAGCAAATCTAAAATCGAGTTAGAAGAGGAATCTAATAGGTATTTTTTTAAATGAAACTCTTAGTGTTAACTCGGAAGGTAGGTACGAAGTCGCGTTGCCGTGGATAGTAGATAATTCCTTCTTTCTTACCTGAGAATAAGATGTTGGCTGAAAAAAGTTTGTTAAGTATGAAACGAAAATTAGTAAGTTCCGGTAAGTTAGAGGCTTACAACGGAGTTTTTGAAAATTGTTTTTCCCATGGTATAATTGAAAAGGTATCGGAAGCACAGAATCTGAGAGAGTACCCTATTTACCGCATATACCAGTTTTTAGGGAAAACAGTATTACAAGGTTAGGACCAGTGTTTAAAGCAAGTTCGCATTCCGCAGGTTCTCCATCGTTGAATAACTATTTGTCTACTCGACCAAACCTGATCGAAATCATTCCAACGATTCTTAATCGATTCCGTAAGAACTGCATAGCCGTTATTTCAGATATAGAAAAAGCGTTCTTACAAATTTTAATAAAGGAAAATATCGCAATTGTTTGCATTTCCTGTGGTTCGTAAAAGATGCCCCTGAACAAGTTGAGGTCTACAGACATCGGAAGGTAGTTTTTGGTTTAACTTGTAGTTCATATCTGTTAGCCGCTACGTTGCAATACCATTTAAGTAATGTACCCGAGAACTTAAGATGCACAGCAGAAACACTTAAAAACGCATTTTACGTTGATAATTGTGTAACTAGCGTAAATTCTGAGTCAGAAATGAAAACTTTATCCTAGAATCCCAAAGGATAATGACTACAGGCGATTTTAATTTAAGAGGGTGGAGATCTAATTTAAAAGGAGTGATCCCTGAGAATGATTCGTCGATGGAAGAAAATATATTTCAGTTTTGGGTTTAGAATGGCATGCGACTTAGATCTGTTATCTGGCAAAATACAGCTAAATATAGAACCAGATAAACATGTTGCAAACAGATTAGTTTTGGGTGTTGCTCATCAGGTTTTCGATCAGATAGGTTTTACCGCACCCGTGATGTTGATACCCAAATTGATTTTACAGGGAACGTGGGTTTTAAAACTTAAGTGGGACGCAATTCTCCCAGATGACTTAATAAGGAAATTCAAAACGTGGTATCGACAGTTAAACCCTTATCGGAGATAAAATTACCAAGATGGTTAAATATTTCTCCAACTAGCATTTCATTTAGCTTACACGTTTTTTTGTGACACAAGTCAACGAGCTTACTCAGCGTGTGTTTATTTAAGAGTGGTTAGTAGTAATGAATAGTTAATTTAGTACACGTTAGAAGCAGAGTAGCACCGTTGAAACTCACAGTTATACCCCGTGTGGAACTCCTTTCCTGTTTAATCGGAGCTATATTACTATCGTCTGTTATCCAAGATTTCCAACTTAACGATGTAAATATTTTTGTTGAACCGATTCAACTACCGTTTTGTGTTGGATTCAACAAGATCAAAATTGGGGAACATTTGCACCAAACCGCTTACGAGAAATACGTTCTCTTACGCCCCCCTTCATTTGGCGATACATTCCCGGAATTTTCAACTTCGCCGACGTGGCTTCTCGAGGGTGTTCTGTGGAACAGTTGTTAAAACAAAGGTGGTGGGAGGGACCAGTTTGATTGCATGAGAGTGAGGAAAACTGGCCAAAATTTGAAAATCCAGATGAGGGGTTGGTTAACTCGGAGATGCGTAAAAAAATGTCATTACATTAGCTAAAACAGGTTATAGTGATAAGTATTATAAGTATTTTTCGTCTATAAGAAAAAATTTACGCATGTTGATATGGATACTTAAATTTTACTTTAAGTTACGAAAAACCACTTTTGATTGTTCAGAGAATTTGTCATGTGCTGCACTTCAAACAGCTGAAATAGCACTTTTGCTGTTGATTCAAAAGGAATCATTTAAAGGTATGAATTATGACAAAATAATCAAATTAAGACATATAGTTGAAAGTAATGGACTAATTAAAGCTTAAATTATTTTTGCCAACCGAGATGATGCTAATGACTTTAAGTTTCCTATCATTTTACCATCTGATCATACAGTTGTTAAATTATTGATAATGAATGAACATTGTGAATTACTACATGCTGGTACTTCAGTGTTAATGTCACATTTCCGTGAAAAGTACTGGATTATTAAAGCTCGCAAGTCTATTCGAAATTGCATCCGAAAATGTGTTAAGTATCAAATATTTAAGTCTAAAAGATGTGATGCAAATCCTGGAATTTTGCTGAACGATAGAGTACGTGAAGCAGCCGTTTTTTAAATCGTAGGAGTTGACCTGGCCGGTCCACTTTACCTTAAGTCTGGTAAAAAGGCATACATTGCCCTCTATACATGTGCAGCGTATATAGCCATCCATTTTGAGTTAATCATATCTTTAATAACAGAGACCTTTTTCCAATCATTAAGACGTTTCATCACCCCGACGGGGAAGACCAACTACCATTTATTCAGATAATGGGACAAATTTCAGAGGAGCTGAAAGGCTTCTACATGAGCTTCACTGGGATAAATTACTCTTTCAAAAGTTTCAGAACTTAAAATATTCAGTACAAGTTCAGCCCTCCAACCATCGCCTGGTGGGGTGGGTGGTGGAAACGCTTAGTGCAAATGGGGAAACAAATTTAACGCAAAATTCTAGGTCGTTCTACACCTCATTACGAAGAGCTTGTTACAGTACTATGTGACTGTGGAGGAATTATCAATCTAAGACCTCTTAGCTACGTATCCGACGACGTTCGTGATTTTTCACCTTTAACTCCAGAAAGGTTTCTGAGAGAAATTCCGAAGTCTGGTGTACCCGATATCGACTTGGTCGATGAAGAAAAATTAAGCAAGAGAGCTAAGTACATCCAGAGCATGAGAGATCAACTCAGAAAACGATTTCGATCTGAGTACCTGGTACAGCTGTGTCATCAGTCTGTAAAAAATCGTCAAATTAAGCCACTGAATGTAGGAGAGTAGTTCTTCTGGAAGACGTTAACAAGAAACGAACTGTTTGGGACTTAGCCCATGGATGAAAACTGATTCCTAGTCGAGATGGACATATAAGACTTGCTGTTATTAAAACTGCAAGTTCGGAATTCTTCAGACCTGTTCAGAGATTATTCCGCCTAGAGATGGACAGCCCTGTGTTGAGTGTTGCTGATGACTCAACGGCAGTTATAACAAGGAGTGGCAGACTGGTAAAACCACCAGTCCGTCTGTAAAATTTAAAATTTTATATAAATATAAGCTAGCTTTGATACTTGATATAATGTATTATTCTTTCATGTGTGTAAGTTATATATATATATAAATTTATTATACATTTTGCGTTAAGTATTATATATTTTTAATGTTTTTAAATGTTTTGAGTATTGTTTCAGAGCTACTCAAAAGGTAGGAGTATGTTGAAAAGGGAGCTATTAAAGCAATACATTGGCCAATGGGGTTTCCTTACAATTTGTAACCCTGTATTTAAACGAATGTAATTATATTTTAGTTCTCAGTTCTGCCTAGTGCATGCTATGTTGCGGTTTGGCTTTTTACGAGTCTCTGGCTGTGTGGCATTGCGATTATAAAGTTTATACTTAGGTAACATGTATATAGTCTGTGTAATTAATGTAAATAACTGTGTTTTATGAGTGAATAAACTATGTGTCATAAATTAACCAGCATTTCATCATTCCTGGATTTTATTAAATTTTATTTCAAATGATGAATACGCAACAGACGGTAAATAATGTCCCTGTGAGGAGTCACAACATGTGAGTTGTTTTTTGTGATAAATCGCAACACCAGCTGCTCCGTGTCCCGGTCGCTTAAATAATCGAAAGACGTTCAAAACCTAACCACGTCTCGGCCAACATGAGTAATGTACAATTTTGTGAAATAACGTCGTCGAAATTAGTTTGGTAAATGTTTAAAAATTACAATTATTAGAGAAAATCTAAATTCCCCACGTAATTAATTAGTTAATTTTTTTGAGTCGATAAAACTTTTTTTCATCACATTTAAAAAAAATTATATTGACAGTGACACAGGAATTAACCTCAAAGTATGAAAAAGATACACACTAAAATATTTGTTCGGGTGATTCTATATTGCATACTTGTATTTTCTTAAGAATGGTGAACTTCTCAGATGCTTATAACAGTAAATATAATTATTAATATAGTTTACACACACAAAAAAATATCTCAGATTTCACACACAACGGGCCCAGAAACTTTGACAATTGAGCGTATCTATCTAAGTTTATCCTGAATAAGACTTGCTAGTATTTGCAAAGTGGAGTAAGAAAATGAAATCGAGTTTTAGAATTCGAAACTTTTGAATTGCTAACTTAAACAATATAAAAAAACCCGGCTACTAAGAGTTGGATTTCGCATATGTACTGCTCTGGATTTAACCATCTCTACAAATCACACTATCATAAAAATTTAATTAGCTTGGTAAATGTTTAGTTTTTAATCGAGAAAACTTTTTTTAATTACAATTAAGAATACACTCAGGAACATTGAAACTAGCGACCCAAGAAGAAAGCATCGTATTGAAATGAAATTTAATACACATAATGACACAGATGAAAGATTCACTTGATCTCAAAAACAAGACAATTAAACAAATACAGGGTGTGCAACGACACAAATACTGGGCAACTTCAATAGTGCGTTGGACCACCTCCAGCTGCAATACATGCCGCCACATGGTCCTTCATTGAGTTGATTAGACATCTTATGTTGTCCTGAGGCAGATGGGCCCACAAATCTTGAACAGCCAACTCTAAATTATGTACAGAGTGACATGATGGCATCTGCCGTTTTAGCTGATCCCACACGTGCTCTACAGGGGACAAATCAGGGGAGCGGGCCGGCCATGGAAGAGTCTGAAAATGACGTAGGAAGTCTTGAGCAACTTTTGCTGTATGCGGACGAGCATTATCTTGCTGGAAAATTGCCCCTGGGAGACCATTTAGGAAAAGTCCTACATGGAGTCGAAGAATATCATCAATATAACGTTGGCCCGTTAAGGTTCCACGCATCACAATTAAAGTGGACAGGCTATCATAGGCTATGGCCCCCAGAACATTACACCAGCTGTGCGGGAAGTGAGACGTAGAACATTGTGGGGGTAATTGTACCGCTCACCAGGGCGCCTCCACACCCGTACACGGTTATTTTGTGTCCCCAAAACAAACCAGGATTCATCACTAAACACAACCTTTTGCCAATCTGTGATATTCCACATTGATCTGGTTTAACACCACTGTAGACGCAGTTGCCGATGTTCCGGTGTTAAAGGGAGTGCATGGAAAGGGCGCTTGTATTTAAGATTTGATTCTGAAAGGTGTCTGGAAGTTGTTTGTGGAATAATTGCCACGCCTACGTCTGCTCGTATCATTGAATGAGTCACTGTGGGGTGCACAAGTGCTTGCCGCAAGATCCTTCGATCCTCTCTCCTCGTGGTCTTACTGGTGGCCCCAGACCTGTTTTCAGAGCATGGGTACCTTCTCGTGTCCACTACTCCCAACAATTTCCAACGGCACACTCCGAACGATCCACCTTGCCAGCAACACGGCGCGTCGACCAGCCTACAGTTTTCATCCCGATGATCAGGCCACTTTCAAACTCGCTTAACTGTGAGAAATGTCTCCTAGCACGTTTCCCTGGCATGTTTCACTTACCAAAGTCTTCCTACAATCGGCGGGTAATCGCCACGTTTATCAATCTTCGAATTTGAGCTGGTTTATATAGCACCCTCTTCCTGATTGTAACGTCACCTTGACGTGTATGAGCATGCGTATTGGCACGAAACTTGGATCATTTGCATATCACATTACGCTGTACTTCTTTGCAAAGTTTCGCGATTGTACTTAGCTTCCTTCTTGAGTCGCTATTTTCAATGTTCCTGAGTGTATATTGACAGCGACAGGAATTAACCTTAAAGTATGAAAAATATGCGCACTAAAATATTTATTCGTATATTTCTATATTGCTTAGTCGTATTTTCTTAAGAATGCTGAACTTTGTTAGACGCTTAGCAGTGAATATAATTATTTAAGTAACTTTATTCTGAATACGAATCTTTTTTGAAATGCTAACTTTAACAATATAAGAAAAGAAAACATCTACTACATTTGTACCCTATTCGAGGGTAGTAAAAAGACACCATCAAGCAAATTGGACCCCCATTGGGTCGTTGGAGCACATAGTCCGGTCGGACTCTAATCTCTATCCGGGAATGAAGATGACTGTAACGAGTTATACCATTGCCCATTTTAAAAAAAGAATTAAATTATAAAGGAATTTAAAATATGAAAAACATTAATAAGAGAAACATTTAAAATTAAGTTTAAAAATGAAATAAAGCTATCTTAAGTGCTCACAAATCAGTATTGAAGGAGTCCGAAATTGGGCGGAGTTAAATTGGCCAATCGGGGTGCAGCAAGGAACCAAGATCAGGAAGTGCGGGAATATTAACATAAAATGGATGCTAGATCTGAAAAATTGAGAGGGAGCATTCCTATTGGCCCAGCCAAGAATTCGGCTAACTGGGTATATGTAGTTTTGCGAAAGTGGGGAGCCAATCAGAGTGGTCCTGCAATTCAACAGAGTTGGATCTCAGGGCAAGGATGAAAAAAGGGTTGAATTTGGAATAAAGGGAGAAAATTAATTAAAATCGGGGTTGACCAAGACATTTCTTGGTTTTCTGACAGAGAAATGTGAAAAATAGGTTGGGATATCTTGGATGGATGGGTTGTCATACCCATCTATTTTACTAAGGAAGTTGGAAGCGAGTCTACGAATCGTTTGTCTAATAGTTGGGATTTTACATGCTGTTCTAATGCCATAATTTCTCATATACCAGTGCACATCGAGAATCTGTCTTAGTATTATACTTTGAGAACTTTCAAAAAGATTAATATTGATTTTTGCTGCATATAGCCCCATACAGGTGAAGCATAAGTCAAGAGGGGTTTTAAGAATAGGGTGTAGATAAGCAGTTTATTACGTCTATTTAATTTAGACTTTCGACAAATAAGGGAATAAAGATTACGCGTAGCATTTTTAAAACTATTTCTAAAGTGTGTAATTTATTGTTGGAACATGAGAGTTTTATCAATAACACCAAGATATTTTGTGGGCTGAGACCAGGGAATTCTTTGATTTTGAAGTGTGATTTCAGGGGGGCGGGACTCTTTGGGAAAAGAATACTGCTACAGTTTTTGAGGTGTTCAGAGCGATTTTCCAAATGGAGAACCAAATTTCAGGGTGAGCCAGGTATTCATTTATGTTTTCAGTCAGTGTATTGAGGTTTTTGTGTCTGCTTAAAATGGCGGTATCGTCGGCGTACATACATAGCATAGTGTTAGTACTTTTAATTATATCATTTACATATAAATTAAATAGAACTTGGCCAAGGATGGACCCTTGTGCTATTCCGGCGGTGATAGGCTTTACTTGGGAGTACGTGCGGTTAATTTTAATAAAAAAAGTTCTGTCGCTAATGTAGGGATTTAAGAGAAGAATTAGTGGGGGTGGAATTTTATGAGTGAGAGAAGAGAGAGAGAGATTAATTTGAAGAGTAGACCAGTATGCCATACTCTATTGCAGCTGTACATTGATTTCTGTTTTTTCCTTCTTTGGTGTACTCCACGACGAGGAGTAGTTGATGAGTTATGGAGAGACGAGGACGGAACCCGTGCTGCTCCGGAATGAGAATGAGAATATTCTCATTTTCTAGGAAATCATTGAGTCTGGTAGATATGATTTTCTCTGCCAGCTTACCTAAAACAGGAAGTAATGAAATCGGTCTGTGGGATTCTGCTAACTTGGGATTTCCCCCAGGTTTCAGAATCGGGATTACAACTGCAGTTTTCCATGCATTCGGAAAGTATCTGAGGTTAAGCATATTGTAAATGATATTAGTAATTTTGAAAACAGTTAGTAGGGGAAGGTTTTTAATCATTTTATATGTAATTACGTCTCTTCTCGGACTTTTCTCAATTTTAATCTTTTTCATGTAATTAATTATTTCAGACGGAAGAGCAGGTGTAAGTGATCAGTATTGCTAGCATTAGAAGTTAGATACGCATCGACGAAGTTTGTAATGATTTCGTCTTTGTGTTGGTTCTGCATGTCATTTAGTTGGAATTGGCTCTCTAGCGATTGAGCAATTAATTCTGTTTTGTTTGTGTCGCTGAGAGCAGTACCGTTAGGCCCATTAAGGGCTGAAATCAGGGTGGCCTTTTTCCTGACGTTCACGCTTTCGTTTGACATTCCCATACTTCAATTTTTTGTGCACCTTTTTTTAAAACAACTCAACTTAGCTGTAAAAGAAAACAATTCAACTCACCCCCTCAACTCGAAAACCAAAACCATTGCAGAAAAACAACTCAACTCGGCAGGAACGAAACAACTCAACTCTACACAGCCGTTAACCACCTTTACAGCAGAATCGGCTATTCTTAACTACTACTGGGTCATAGGAAAAGGAAGGATTATTAAGAGAAAAGTAATTATTAGAACAGTGCTTCTCAAACTTTCAATACTGGCGCCCCCCTTTTCGATCACAATTTTTATCGTGCCCCCTTATACATGAATAATGGACTGAATGCAATAATAATGCACTTTGAAGCTAAAGCTACAATAGGCGATCTTAATTATAAACCATACAAATTAGTAACATAATTTTTAAATTTTGTATACTACTTTTAAGCAAATATAAATAAATAAAATAATAGAATAATTATTATGTTAATTTTCCTTTTTCTAATTTTTAAATTGAACATATTGCAAAATCCGGTGGCTGCTTAGAAGAGAAAACATACTAGATATCTGCTAAATATAGAAAAAGAATTTAAAGAGGGTCAATTTCTAATCATAAGCATTCCTTATAAAAACTTTGCTTTACAAGACAAGCCCATGGAAGTCGTTAATACTTATTAAACTTGTTCTTAATTGAGTATTAATTAATTAGTTAGGTATAAAATACTCTGTGCAGCCTGATTCATTAAAAGTATACCGGCTGAAGTGTACGCTCTTTGCCCGAGTTCATTTATAAGAAAATAAAACATTATTGATATAATATCTGAATTCTAAGGAGAGCAAAGCCAAGTGCTCGAGAATTCTTACGAAAATGTAAAATGTTTTTTTTAAATGGTTGCTCAAATTATAATTAGTTTTAGGCGAATTGCAATTTTAATCCTCACAGAATAAGTATTTACAATTGATGTTAAATAATGAACAATAATATAAATTTCTGATGAAGAATAATTATATTATTTTTAATATTTAAAGCGAAAAGACTTCAAAATTTTTTAAGCCGGGAGCAGGCGCGCACTCGATACGGTAGAGTGGGGTTATTGAGTCATCCCAATCCTTTTTTTTATAATTATTTTATTGTACATGATACAAATCGTGATTCCAGTGAATAATTTAACTAAGAGAAGTTTTACTTACCTACTTTCAAGAACTTTTCAATTTTTCTTTGGTAACAAATAAACAGTTTTACCAGAATCAACGATTTCGTAATTTGTGTGTTCCGCGCGACCACTTCCGGGTAAAAATTGTATTCATTATGATAATATGTATGTTACTGTTAAAAAATTGTGTAAAAGTTTTTTCGCAAGGAAAAAAGCGCAACAGAGAAATACATTACTTACAACTTCCCTAAATGAGAAACAAACACGTAAAATAGGGGTCATAACTAACTGTACCAATAACTTACAATGTCATACAGATTACAGCTATAATGTGCAGTATTTCAAAAATAATGACAGTGATGAATTTTTTATGTTCCTAAATTCCTTCGATTCTGGGATATGTTTTTTTCTGTGAAAGAGTTATATGTTAAGCTTAAAATAAAGTGTAGTAAAAAAATCTCTCTTCATTGGATTACAGCAAATCAAATAAAAGTTTTTTTTTATTTGGTTATAGGATGAAAGATAGCTAATTAGGTATTGAAGAAGTTTTCATTTTTGATGACTTAATATCGCGTGCCTATAAATTATATCTGAGTAAAAGTGCATTTTTTAATATGTCTGAAAGTATTTTGTTTTAATTCATTCCAGTAAATTAATTATTTTTAAATCTTCTATTTTTGATATGCTCGCTTCCCCCAGGGGCGCGCCCCACAGTTTGATAAACACTGTATTAGAAGTAAAATACACAATACTATTAATTCAGAACGATAAAATTGAATTGCCTATGAGTATTTACTAGTACAGAGTAAAAATCGATGTTATAAAAATAGATGATTGATTTTACGTCTTGAGCAAAGCAACATGTTATGTTTCCCGCCAAATACAAATGAATTAAAATCAGTACCACACAAAAGTAAAATTAGTAAATTATGATGAAATAATAGTAAGTGTATATGTATGTGGAGCTGGTCAGGTATGGCAGTAGCTTATTAACAATACTTCATCTTTCATTAATTTTAAAGTTTATTTGTTCACATAATTAATAATGTAGTGTTTACAATTCATCATTTAAAGTTTCAGGCCTACAATGTCTAAATCGTCTTATGTACCAACACGAAGCGTTATCGTCTTGCAACTCGTCCTTTTAAAATGACGTCCAGCGTCTAACCACTGGTTGGCTCCCAAAACACTGAGAACGCTCCTAGGCATGCGCAGTAGAATTTGTGGAGTGGTTTGGAAATAGCAGCTAGCACTACATATATAGATTTAAAATTCTTAAATTTTGATACAAAATTTTTTAAACCATAAAATAACTTTCTAAACATACATAAAGATACTAAAATAACATAAAGTATTATTAATTAAGGACGCATGTAGCGTAATCTTTTGATTATCTATGTAACTAATTAAAAAACACACTTAATATTAATATTATTACATTTTGTCATTTCACAGAAAACTATTAAAAAAATAATTGTAAAGAAAAAATTAGGAGAATATATATGTGTAATAAATTAACCAATAAAAATATTAGAATTAAGAAATATATTAGATTTTATTGCTATCTAATACATTATTACGAGAAATAAACAAAAAATAATATTTCTATATAAAGAAAATGATTTATTAGAATTCCAATCTGGCACTTTAATAATGTGAACACTAAAAGCATCTGTTTTACCATAAATATTACTTTGTAAAATATAATCCTTAATATAAAATAATAAAACCAACTCATTAGTTTTAAATGGATTATTATTATTTTTAACTAGGTTTAATTATTCAGGATAAAATTTAATATTAGAGTTAAAATTATTATTTTTACCAAAAACAATTGGGTCATCTTTCTGTCTAAAAATGTTTTTCATTAAAAATAATATTTTTAAATTCAAGTAAGTGTACACATAAATTAGCCAAACTATTGTTAGCAGGACCACCTTGAAGCAATCTTTTAGTTCGTTTATACAATAAACCATTAAAATTAATGAAATTTTGTTTTAAAATTAAATTTATGAGATTTATAAATTTCTGGATATTTATAGCAAGATTTTAAAAATTGCGATTTTCTAAAATTACCTTAATAATATCATTGATATCAATGAAATTGAATAAATCTTCACAATATCAAAACTATGAACTGAATAAATATTTTTATTTTTAAAAAAAATCTATAATATCAATATTATTTTTAGTTATAGATTTATTAGTTGCAGAAATTTATGAAATTTTGTAGAATATTACGCAAAGAGAGCATTTTACTTAAAATAATGATATATGTTTAAAAACCATTCGTTGCAGTACAAAATATAACAGAATTTTTGTGGAATTTATGTGTTGAAAATATAAAAGGGAACTTAATCTTAGGAATGCATACCCCCAATTTTCTATATATATAGCATTAATACGATTACTTATTTCTTTATGGGGCAAGTCCTATATTTTAAAAGATCCATTGTTCAAAAATTATTCATTTAGCATAACTTAACAATATTTGCAGTTTATGGCATAATTGTCAAGCCCTTTGTCAATGTAAATTATACGAAAATATTTTTGTAAATTGTAAATCATTTGTCTTACATCTTTATAAGTAAAATTAGAGTTAGAGTAGTAGTTAAATTTTATCAAGTCTTTTAACATACTCTACTTAAATTCATCAAATGCTTATAAAGGCAATCCATTTTTAACTGTAAATTTTGTAACAAATTTATTTTCATTGTTGCTGGGTTTTTTTGTAACAGTATTGTTGTCATTAGATATTGTTTATCTAAAACTAGAACCTTTACTTATTATATATTTTAAAATTTTGTACCTTGATTATGTTTAAGTTAACTGTAACTACATGCGTTTATATATATCTAATATATATTATTAATGCGAAAGTTTGTGAGGATCTTTGTGAGTCTTTCACGCAAAAACAACTGAATGGATTTTAATGAAACTTTACAGTAATATAGCTTATACATCAGAATAGCACATAGGCTATAATTTATAGCATAAAATTTATAAAGATATTGTATGAAGTGTCCAAAATATAACGATATTTGTCAAGTAAGTAGGAAAAAAAATCAGCCATCTGCGAGCAATTCTGGCTTGCTCTGCAAAAAAGCCCACGTTAGCATATATCTATCTTTTGTTTGTGAAAGAACTTTTTTATTTTGGCTACGCAAGGTGCTCGCTTCTAATTAATTCCACTAATCAGCATATAGCCTATTTTTTATTTCAGAATAAAATTAAGTTTTGAAGGGAGAGGTTGTTGTAAATCTCTCTTTATTTTAATGTTTTTTTATGATTTTATTATGCACATTTGGTAGTAAGAAATTGATCTTTTTTCCAAATAAATGCTTTTATCAGTTCTGATACTTAAAGTAAATAAACTTTCTCTTTCACACTGCATCATTTGGACAAATTTTCGAAATTTGTTTGTGATTAGTAGTTAATTATAACGCTATAATTTTATTTGAATAGGCAGATATAATTATTTTTATACTTAAAAACGCAATAACTACTGTACTGTATTTTTTGGAGTGTGAGAGTGAGGGAATATTAATGTCGCACTCTTCCGCTACACGAGGGCTTTTCGCAGCGGATCACGTAATTTTGAACCATGGTCAAGTGACGTTGACGACACCTGAGCTGGCACCCCTTTCTCCTAACTACCACACCACACCCACTTAGAAGGAATATTCTGCCAATACTTAGCAGGAACATTCTTTGAAATCCACTCTTCCAAGATATATGGCAGCACGGGTTCCCTGATGAGTATTTTAGCGGAAAAAATAGTTTGTCAAAATTTAAGTGTCTTATGTTTTTATATGTTAATGAAGACCTTAGAAAATGATTTGACTACTTATTTTAAGTGAATGGTATATATAATTAGTTTTACAGTGGAATATATCTTTAATTAATTTATTAGCTCTAACGGATTAAATTTTCCAGAGTGGAGTATTTTGTTTATGTATATCCCTTAATTTGTAAATGTAGTGATCCAAAAAAATATTGTATGAAAAAAACTGCAGTAAATCATAATGCGGTTGGATAAAGTATTAAAGTGCTTTTACCCCCTACACGGCGGGTCTTACAAAGCTCTAATAAAGCTCGTGCTACGAAAGTAGATAGGCATTTGTTAACTTGACTCTATCGTTAACATTTCGCTATGTTTTTTATTGAATCACCGTTATAATTTAAGAAACTGCGTTGCTTGCGAATATTACAATTTTAAAATAAAATAAATACAACAGAAAGTAATATAAATGTTATTACACATTCAGATATAAATTATTTACAGTACTTTAAGTGTTCATTACACAAAACTTTTAACAATGTGTTACTTTGGGTGATCAGAGATCAGCATAGGGAGGTATTTTGAAAAATCGACCCTCAAGAGTGTTACGAGGAATTATAAATAAAAAAAATCCTTTTTATCAGCTATTAGATCTGCATACTTAACATTTAAAAAAGGTGTTTTTTTTTGTTTTTTTTGTTTAGCTGAGATATGTAAAAAGCTTTTTTTTGTTTAATTTGCAATTCACATAAAATTAACTCATTAAGAACTTCTTTTTCCTTTAATCTGTGTTGTTTAATTTTTCGGTTCACCCGTGCGAAGAACGGGTATACCAGCATTATATATATATATATATATATATATATATATATATATATATATATATATATATATATATATATATATATATATATATGCTTGTATATATATATATATGCATATATATATATATATATATATATATATATATATATAATATATATATATATATAAATCTATATATATATATATATATATGTACTGAAAATATTCTAATGTTAAACATGAAAAGCTAGATGAATGGAAAAAAGTTGACAAAATAAAAGAAATACCGTAAGAAATTAAATATAAAATTTATTGATTTTTCATGATTTTGTTGATTTTTTATGATTGTCACAAAACTGCTCGTAGAATAAAAGAAATGGTTCTGCGGAAGAGGAAAATTTGGGAACATCTACATGAAATCCAGGCTGCAATATATGCTTTAAAAATGGGAAAATGAGTGTTCCTTTGACATATTCTTTAAGATGATCGGGGCTTCTACGCCAGAACTGTCGTAAAAGACCCACATAATCAAAGTCTGTCCATAACTCTAAAATTTTCGAATGGATAATTATGTCCAATAAGCAAGTAAAATCTTTTCCTGATAATTGATCCCAAACTTTATTGGCAGCATCCATGAAAAGATGGAGGTAAGGCCGATGCAAGTATATCCTTAAAACCTTTTGAGGGAAAAGTGGGAGTAACTGCTCACGATGACCTACACTCATCCTCGAAAGGCAAAAGCGTCCAACGTGCATCTTATCCGTATCTTCAAATACTTCACGTAAAAGAGATTCACGATCCTCCTCCGATAGATGATTCAAACGGCGACTTTGTAGTGACGCGTCAGTAAAATTTCCCCATGGCTGAAGTCTGAGGCTAGATCCTGATCTGTAGTGGTGAATCCATTTTACTACGTTTTCTTTGTGCTCGTTTAAATACTCATTTTCTCTTGAGTACTTACATAAAATTTGATTTTTTAAAGTATTTGGAATTTTTTCAAAAATGCGAAAGACATTCCGAGTAGTCCAATACTGACAAGCTAGAAGGAATCGCGTTTCACCAGCCAACGCTGTTGAACAAATTAATGAATCGGCAGTTTTGATCCTATCCAGTGTTCCATCTGCATTAAAACGAAACTTCAATGAGAGTATCTGCCGCATTGGGAAAATTCCGTTGTGGTCTGCTCTCCAGTTTTCAACTTCTAGTGCCATGGGTTTTAACAAGGCGATTATATCCTCTTTCAAGGTCAATGGAATATCGAAAGCTGATAATCTTCTCCTTATGATCTCCCACCATATTTCTTGCGCGGAATTATTTAGTGGACTTATGATAAGAGTATCGTTTATAATTTCAGCTGCATATTTCACTAGAATAATTTCTTTAAGTGTGGACATTATTCTATTTATTCATATAAAGTTTTTTTAAAAAAATTAAAGTACTATGCCAGCAATTATATTATATTTTAAAGCCTGTTTATATAATGGTGAACTTACACACAACTGGGAGGAATGGCGTTAAAATATCTGTTTTTCGGAAGAAAAAAAATCTGTTTTTATAAGAAATCTCAAAATTTTTCTTTCCTTTCAAATATGTCTTGCTCCAGGTGTATCCAATTTGACACAGAACTGTAAAAAGAAAGAAAGATAAAAATTAGTGCGTGATTTGAAACTGTGCGCTTTGTGACAGAAAATCCGAAATATATTGAACTGTCTTAAGCCAGGGATATTAAACTCATTACATAGTAAGGAACACTTGCTTTTAATGCTCAAAAAATTCCTAAAATATTTTCAGAATATTATGTATTTATTAGGTTTAATTTCAAGCTCATTGAATTAAATAATATGCATTCATAGTCGTTTTGTGTATCATATTATTTGTTATTTTTGAAACATAAATTAGAAATATTTAAAACTTTTAACAAACAAATATAAATAAACAATAAAGAGTTATAATAAGAAATACAGAGTCTAGTATTAATTTTTGGCAGATATTGGACCTAATATTTTACAAATCACTCATTCAAAACTTTATTGAACATATTGAGCTGCTGCAATTTTTTAATTTTGATGATCAATGTTGTCTCACATTGAACTTTCTTTATTTTTCATGAAGAAGATAGTGTTTCTCAAAAAAAAGGTTTCTTAAACTTGACATGAAATGCGTAACAAATGAGTACATTTTAGGAAACCGACCTATAGTTAAATTTGTAGCTAAGTATGTAGATTTTAACAAAAGGATTTGTTGAGCATATTCCGTAAAATTTATTATAATTTTAATCAATTGATATTTACAGCTTTCTTAATAGGACAATTTGTCTTTTTCTATTTGTTTAATTAGCCAAATTATTTTTAAGAGGATTTATTCTGGAAAAAAAATAGATTCTCTGCTCTAGAGTAAAAATAATACCAACAAAATAATTACTGCAAAAGCTTGAATGCATTATACATTTTCTAATAATTGTTTACTATTAAAAAAAAGTAGAAAAAGTCAATATATAATTCGATTAAAACTTTATCTGAGTGCCATTTTTTTAGATATTTTATAGCACCTTCATTCAGTGGCACACACAAGGGGGGGAGGGTCCTGGGGTTCGGACCCCCCAAAGCCCTTGATATTTTTTCCAATTGATTATAATTCTAAGTATATAGTACGTAAAATTTAATTAATTATTTGCTATTAATTATTAATTTTATTAATTAATGCTAATTATTTATTCAAAAATTAGTTTTTTACTGTGTTTTGTTTCCGAAAATTGACAAAATCAAACGGAGCATGATACAAGAATGGTGAACTTTCGATCCCGGACCCCCCTTCCTTGAAAAATTCCTGTGTGCCCCACTGCCTTCATCTAATTTCAAAAAATATAACTTCGATTTAACAATTCATTTTGTAAATTTATCTCTATTCTTCATTCATATAATGCAAACACAAGCAAAGCTGTTTCATCTATTTACAGCACTTTATTCATGACAAACTAATAGAATATGGAGCAAATTGTTAAAATCTATGCTTGATGTGTATAAGTTAAAGGAAGAGGATTTTTAAGCTGTGTTCCACCGAACCCCGGGGTTATCCGAGGCATACCCAGGGGATTGATGAGTCGAAACAAAAAAAAAAAAAAGAAAATTATAAATATGGAGGCAAAATAGATGCACACATGTTTCTATGAAATTTGTACAACGACAAATATCTAAAGCTCTTCCCGGTCAATAAAACTGAAAATTTTGTTTACATAAACTTTATAAATATTTTTTAATACTTTTCTAACTTTTATTATAATATAATAAAAAGAGTATTCAAACGCTTTTTTTATATATAATACTTACTAGATTTTGAATATTCTATTATTTACTATCTCGAATTTTATATTCGTTCGTTGAACGTTTTGTAAAGCTAAATAGCTAATGGGAAGGGTACTCTTTTTGCAATTGTGGAAGAAATTCCTTTAATGAAGGACAGGGTACAACTTATATATATCGGCATATCAACACAATCGATTTAGCAACTCATTTGGCAAATTTACCTCTATTCTTCATTCATGTTCAATGTTAAATTCTAAATTTAAGGTGGAACAGCACCTAAATTTTAGGTTGCAAATTCAAGCAAACAACACAGAATTTTCTACACCGCTATGACAATTTTAACGTCATTCAAAATAGTGTACTTAAGTAAAAGATATTTCTCATTGTGAGTTGCTACTAAATCAAAATGTAAAAATAAATTCAAAGTAGAATATGAAAGGATATATATATATATACATATATATATATATATATATATATATATATCATAACACATATCTAGTTACTTAACATAATGCATGGGTCATAAAGTAATGCTATTAATGAATAACTTAGATAAAAAAATTTAATAACAAATGCAATACTTTTTTCTTAATTATCTTTTCATAAAGTACCTATAACACATGTTGATCTATTTTACTCTCTTTGTGTGTGTTGAATGAGGTTCCCCGAAAACACGTTTTATTTTTTAAGCAGTTCTATGAGTCTAAGAAGTTAGAAGAACATTAGACTAAAGGATCTACTTTATCTAAATATATTTCGGTAGTGAATGAGACAGAATTACTAGAAAAGAAGGTACGAGAAAGAAGAAATATCTCAATAAGCTTCTATAAAATGTTAACAAATACTAAACTTTTTAAATTACTTTTTAATTACATTAGGTTCGTTTTTGTTTGGTTTAACCACACACACTTTATCTAGACTTCAAAAATGAACACTGCACATACACATTTTTTACTTGGTAAAAAATGGGTGAAAGTTAAATAAGGTGAATATACCTAAGCATTAAGAATTGCGGTTTACAAGTTGTTGTTGTGTTGCACAACAACATTGCGGTTTGAAAATACAAATGTAATACAACGGAGTATAGAAATACATCAGAATAGATGGTATACAGTAAACATTTTTTGAAGAGCATTTAAAGACATGCTACTTGAAAAAAATTTTTTGAATTTTCTTTATTCAATAACTGTGCGAATCAATTTCGTCAGCAAACTTTTTTGCTAAAAAAAATTAAGGCACTAAAATTTAACAGAATATATGAATATTAAGAAAAATATATTTAATGATTTTTAAAATCATTTTATAAAGTGAGAAGTTATATGCTATTTTCAAAAAGTAAATCTTTGTTAGGCAATGAGAAATAGATTAAATAACGTTTATAAATTGTACTTTATAGATATATATATTGCAATCGAATACATTGAGATATTGTACACAGTTATATCACATGATTTTTCTCTATGTATACATTAATTAAATAAAAAAAAGATAACGATGTCAGTTTCATAACTTTAAGAAAACTACAGTTTCTTTTTGTCTCTTACATATTTTAAGAATATTTCTCTCCTGTATAATTCACATTTTACCTTATAATTTAAAATTAAAATATTACAAATTTTAAAAAATTCTAATTATTATATCCATATAATTCTCACTTTATTAATTAATAAAGCTTGCTTAGAGTATAAGTTTAAAAATATTTTTCAGGTAAATTAACAAAAAAAAAAGGAAAATATAGTGCATCCCTCACACTGTATATGTTGCACTTTTTTTAAAAACTGCAAAAACAAAACTGCTGATATTTATATAAGAAACTGGTATAATATTTTGAATGGAACAATGGGGCTTAAAAATAGACTTTTTCCCCCTTTTTTCCCCACATATCCTAAGAAAACTACATTTCACGTTCACAACTCACCAAACCAGTCATAAATCACCATACATCAATGGTACTCGAGGAGAATTACATGTATCCTTCCGCAAAAGGATCGAGTTATAGGTTTTCTTTTCCCTCTTTCCAAATGTGTGTACTATGCTAACTTTATAATTACTCGCAAGTTAATGAATTCAAGGTATATACATGTATTCGAAAGAACTTTCAAAAATGAAGGTTTCCCTCGTTTTATTTTTTTTCATTCGATAGTTGAAATTTTTTTTATTATTTTTCATTTGAGGGTAAATTTATATACATATACATACATATATATATAAATCTACAATGTATTTGCCTGTTCTTGTTTTAAAATAAAGTCTTTTTGATAATAGAAATGTTCTTTAGATTAAAAGAGATTTATATTTTACTAAACAGTTACATTTGATTTTACTATAAATTACTTTTTAATAACTTCCGAATTGCATTGTGCATATCATTTACTATGGATGGTACATGATTCTTTGTGTATGCGGCTTTCATTTATCCTTTACTTTTCCTGTTTGGAGTGCCCAAAAAGCAAGAGGCAGTCAGGGATGTTTTTTAAAGTTTAAAAAAATATTAAGGACGTTTAAGATAAAGGGCAATTTATACTTAATCGTTTGACAGCACTATTAAATTTCATCATTGAGTAACGAAAGATCTATTCAAAAGGAACACCGTAATTTTCATGAAAATGGCAATTGTAATATTTTAAGCACTATTTGATCATTGTATTATTATATTATATTATCTATGTCTGTATACGTGAAAAATAATGAAAAGAATAATAATAATCCTTTCTGTTTTAAATTTTCACTCCAATAAATGTTTTTTTGTTTTTAAATGTGATATAAAGGTACATAATTTTATGTACGGCCCGCGAGTTTTTCCGAAGTGATTCGCAGGATCATTTGGGTTGGACACCCCTGATTTAGAGAATTTGAGAGCAGTGCTTCTCAAAATTGCACTACTCGCGACCCAATATTCAATCATTAATTTCCTCGCCCCCCCTACAATAACAATGTACTGAATTCAATAATACTATACTCTCCTTCAATATAGGTGTTTTTTTCCTCAAATAAAAAAGATGTCTTTTACATTAAAAATATTTAGTTTTGCAAGACATTGTGCTACTTAACCAGTATAAAATTATCTCGTAGAACCCGAAATAGTAAACAATAGAATATTCCCAATCTAGTAGGAATAATATATGTAAAGGTAAAACATTTAATTTTTTTTAATTTTATAATAATGCAAGCTTAAAAAGTGCACAAAAAAATAAAGTTATAATATCTAAATAAAACTTTCAATTTTAATGAACGGTAAATTTTCAGTTTTAATTAAAAATATTCCTCAATATGAATGGCTGCAGGAACCAAATACAAAAACAAATTAAACATGCAATAGGAAATACAACTGCTTATAATTTTAAAAGACCCATATTTCGATAGCTTGTGTAAGCAAATGCCAGCACATCTCAGTGAACCACAAAGTGTTCGTACACTTGCAATTTCTAATAAAATTTAATGTTTTCGACTAGTAAGAATTAATATATTAGAAATTTAATTTTTTTATGATATCTGCAACTTGTTGTTAATGGATTGACATAATCAATTTTTTAAGAATAGAAAAACTATTATTAAAATTAATAATCAAAAAGTTACTAAAATTACGCCATACAAAAAAGTCTTTGTATACTCAACAAAAATCTCAACATAGCTTTAAATATAGTATTTCTTTCTTAATTTGGTATTTAGTAGGATATCTTTTAGTCTCTACAACAACTTTTAAACGTCTTGGTATAGATTTAATCAGTTTTTTTAAAATTATTTATTGATTTTCTTCCTTGCTTCTATGATTATTGTTTATACTTCCCATTATGTATTTATATGCAATGTTTTCTTTTTTTAAAAAACAAATTCTCGCAAATATATTCTACTGGGCTAAATAAAGTATTTGAGAGGTGTTTTCAGATTTTGGAGACAGTTATAGAGGCACCAGAGGCGTACATTGAGAGCAATGCGCTTGGTGTCATTAACCTATGAAAAAATGAAGTCGTCTCCAGTATCCAAATTTTGGGAGGATACTTTAAAATTGCTCTTTAAAATATTTAAATAGAGCTCATGCTTCATAAAACCATCAAAAAATAACTAATTACCTAATTTTGAAGCAGATTTGCATCCCCACTCATGAACACTTCCACCTTCATGGTTCACTTAACTAACTAGATTATTGGAATAAAGTTTCAGAAAATTCAGAATTGACAGCAAATTGATTGAAATGACAAGAAATTTAACATTTTTGGTTCCGAGGGACACATAATAGCTTGTAAATGATAAAATGAGGAATTTTATCCCATGAATTTATGCGGAACAAGAACTCCTTCATCTCCATGCTGAAGCATGGATGTGTCGGCTTCAGGATTAGGTAATTTTTTAAGGTATTGAGAAGCATGAGCTATACTTAAATACTTTAAAAGAAAATTTTAAATAATCCGCCCAAAATTTGGATAGTGAAGACGACTTTTTTTTCTCAGAATAATGACAAGCTCATTGTGCCCAATCCCTCTTAAACTATTCCCAAAATCTGAAAACACTTCTTAAACACTTTATTTAGTCAACTAGAACATGTTTGGTGAGAATTAAAAAAATAAAGAAAACATGACATATAGACACATAATGGGAAGTAAAAACAATAATCACAGAAGCATAGAGGAAAATCGATGCCGAAATTATAAGAAAACTGATTAAATCTATACCAAGACGTTTAAAAATTGTTTTGTGTAGGCCAAAATTTATCCTCCTAAGTACCAAACTAAGAAAGAATTACAATATTTAAAGCTATATTGAGTTTTTTTTAAATGTACGAAGACTTTTGTAGCATACTTTTTTAGTAGCTTTTTAATTATTAATTTTTAAAAATAAAATAGTTATACTATTTTTCAAAAATTAATTATATCATTTCATTAAGTATAAGTTGTAGATATAAAAAATTGCAATTCAAATATATTAATTTTTATCAGTGGAAAATTTTAAGTTTTATTGGAATTTACAAGTGTGCGAATACTTTTGTGGTCAACTGTGTAAAGCATGAGTATGTGATAATTGGATCACAAATTTATTTATGAATGCGTAAATTGTATTAAAATTTCGTTTTTAAAACTTTTTTATAGTAACATTAGGTGCATATTATTTTACATTATGTATAACCTGTTGATCTACTTTAGTACTATTTTTTTATATTTTCTTCTAAGTGTGAGTGCGTATTCGTTTGGAATGGGATTCCCCGAAAACACATTACAATTCTAAGGTGTACCGCGAGTCGAAAAAGTTTGATTACCACTGGTCTAGAGTCTAGAATAGTGGTAATTAAACTTTTTTTGCATGGTGAAATGCGAAAAATATATAGCTCAGACTGATATATTTTTCTGAAAAATTCATCTAGTTCATTCAAAAAAATGAGCTAAATCTGCCTCCTACAAATATTTTCATGGAGAACTGAAATAGGATAGTACTAGTGAACATCAGAACAGGAAATAGAGAAACAATGCACTTGTAAAGATGATAATTGCTTAGTTTACGTTAAATTAGAAAATATTAATAAATTGATTAAGGTAACAAAATGACAGAAGATATATTGATAACGATAAAACGATATGTTTTTTTTAGTTCCAGTTTTCGTTCCAATCAAAATATCTTTTCCCGGTTTTCGGTTCATTTGCGTTCATAAATCCTGATAGGGACGCATTATTCCACACCTGATTCCATACCACTTGATTATCCTCAAGAAGAGGGGTTGGCGGTTCATGATTCAGTATCATTATTCTGACACTCGGCATTACAACTCTCTTTGAAATTTTTTCCCTAATATTCTATACGCACACAGCAACTCTTCAAAAATATTTCACCTAAATAAGAAGCGTGTTTTGATTACAATGAATTAAGTAATTGTCTGTCTTCTGTACTTGGGATTAAAAACTTTAGGAAAAATGCTGATCAGGGGAAATCTCGAATTATATTTTAAATAATATTATAGCTCCAGTTTCAATTAATAGTTTACCTTTAAATAATTTCAAATTACAAAGCTTTTTTTTTTTTAAAAAAACGAAGAATTCTCTTGTGTTGATTCATATATATACTGACTACTGGAATATCAGATATATTATCCACGTAAAGTGGTTGTGATACATAAAATGGTAGATGTATGCTCTAACACAGTGATTTTCAAAGTGGTCTATATCCACCTCCAGGGGTCTATGACGATTTTCTAGGTATCCAAGTCAGAGAAAAAATAATTTGGGGGTTCTTGAAGATTAAATGGGGGTCTATGATAGTGGCTCACATTAAACCAGATCGTGACTTAATTTTTTTAAAAAAAATAATCAAGTAGAAACGAAATTTTGACTATTTAACTGATTTATTTAAAACATTTAAGCGTTAATTAATAGCGTTTCTTTTCCAGAATTAACCTAAAAAATATTATATTGGGTGTGGTACATTTTCTCAATTTTTGTCACAGACATTCTCTCAGGACATTTTAACCTATGTTCAACGTTTAAATGCCCCTAATTCAGATTTTGAAGCTAGCTTTGGGAATGATTTGACTATGGAAATATCAAAGTAGGCAACGAATTCATATGGTCTTATCGAAAAAAAATGTCATTTTATACAATATGAACTGATTAGAATAGGCCCTAACGAAGTTTTTAAAGTAAAGTTTAGAAATGGATGTTATAGCCATTTTAGCTTTAAAAAGACAAATCTATTATTTGTCCCCTATTATGGAATATCGTGAGAATGGTTTTTTTTATTGCTTTTACTAGTGCGAAAGAGTTTCACGGAGTTTGTCAATTTCAAAAACAAAAAATGAAAGAAAGAAAAAAGCTAGATACTACTAACAAAGAAGATTTAGTTTTAAACCTGACTAGATTGATATAAAATGTTGACAATATTTTATTAACGTACCCGATTCATCCTTCATTTACTAAAGTTAGAAATTTAATTCTTTTAAAGTAAGTAGTAATACCAGGTGTCAAAAAGACATCTATAAAAGTCTTTCAAAATATGTCAGACAGCGATTACTGATTACGCTTATATTTATCTTAATATTTTCAAAAACATTGAGAAATAGCACACTTACGAAGAATAATAAGACTTCAATTTCCAATATAATCAAAATTATTCACAATTTACCTCTCACTAAGAGTAGATAAATATGCATTTCAGGCTGGGAAATGCTTAACAAACTACTTCTATAAATACATTTTTTTTGGGGGGGAGGAGGCTTTGGGTAGGAAAACATATGGTCGAAAAAGGTTCTCCCTATCCCCCAAAACACTAAGTAAAAGTTCCCAGCTTCGATCTAATTGGGTTTCACCTTTCCCGCAATCTCTTTCTATGAAAAATGAATAGCGGGATTTTGGAAATACTTGATTAATCCTAGTAGAAGCATGAAAATGAACATGTGATATTTTTAAAAAAAATAGACTTAGAGATAGAGAGAAATCTTATATGAATATTAAACTTAAAAGGTAATGAAAGGACAATTTTTTACAGAACCAAGTAAATTGTATTATTATCATTAGCAATATTGTGCAGTGTCTATTCTTCAAAGGAACATTTCATTTGTTAGTTAAGGACAAATAAGTACCTGAAATATGATTCGGTTTATGGACATGTTTTTGAGATCATAGTGTTGCTTTCCGCTGTATAGATCAAAATTTTCAGCTATCAAAAATATCGAAAATCAGATCAAAATTTCATAGAAAATTTGTTAAATGTAAACACATAATAAGAATAAAGACAAAATTGTATATTTATTGTATATATAATACAGTGGTGACAAAAAGTCCTGAACACACTCATTTTTTTGCGTAATTTTTGTGTTTGACTTCATTTTTCGTTATGAAATTGTCGCACTATCTTAAATATTGTTATTGATTTTAATGTATTTTTTCATGCTGATTTCAAATCTGTTTGTAGATTTCTTCTAAAGTAAATAGTTTCATTGATATGTTGCAAAAACCTTGACAAGAAAGCACAAGGTCACTGTAAGAATGAGTGTGTGTGTTTTCCACCAATGAAATGCTCCATTATTTCAACCAATCAGAGAGCAGTAGCGAAAAAGGATTGAAAGAAAAAGGTAAAATGTGGTTTATTGCATTGAATGCAGTTGTGTGCTTGTGGAAAATAGTGTATTGAAAGATATTTGAAGTGCATTGTGGAAAATATTGGAACTATGGCTAAATTTTCATATCTGCCTGAGAATAAAAGGTACAAAATAATACATTTGAAGGAAGAAGGTTATTCTATGCGCCAAAATGCTGCTAAAGTACCATGTGGCCTTTCTACTGTTGTGAGAACTTTGAAAAGATTTTCTGAAACAAATTTTATTGTGGACAGGGGGCGATCAGGACGACCAAGAAAAACATATTTTCGTGACGACAGGTTATTGCTTTCAAACAGAAAGCTTAATTCCTCGCAAATTTTGAAACAATGGACTTTGACATCAAATGTGAGCGTGTGCCCAAGAACTGTTAAAAGAAGACTGCTGGAAATTGGGCTACGTGGCTGTAAAGCGCGCCCAAAACCATTACTGACTGAATTTCAACGCAAGAGGCAATTGACGTGGGCAAGGGGACATTCATTATGGACTATTAAAGACTTGGAAAAGGTATTATTTAGTGACGAGAGTCAGTTTTGTATTTCTGGCAACAAAAGTAGTGCCTATGTAAGACGACGCACTCATGAGGAATTCAGCCCTTAGTGTCTGAAGCCCACAGTAAAGTACCCGACAAAAGTGATGGAATGGGGTTGCATGTCTTCTCATGGTGTTGGAAGACTTCGCATCGTTAACGGAACAGTGAAAGCCATGGATTACATTGAAATACTACAAAATAAATTGCTACCAACTGCGAGAGACCTTTTGGGGTATCAGTGATGGAGTTTTCAGGACGATAACGCCCCTTGACATCGTGCAAAGGTAGTCCAGAAATGGTTGGAAGACCATACTGGCCAGGACAGTCTCTCAACCTTAATCCGATAGAGAGTTTATGGTTTAAAATTGGTTATGAAATTTCAAAGAAAAAAACCTTCAAACAAACGTGAATTAATGGAAGCTTTAATATTTTTTTTCAACCATATTGCCACGAAATATCTTCTTTTGAAATTGGTGCATTCCATGCCAAAAAGATGTAGAGCCGTAATTAAAGCAAACGGCTGGCCCATAAAATATTGATTTTCTAACATATGACAATAAAGTAATTTTCAAAATGCTTATTAAATATACCGTATTTGTAAATTTTCGTGTCATTTTTCTTTGCATATTATGTATTCTGTATTGTTTTATTCTGCACATATTTCACATTATTGTGTTCAGGCAGCTTTACTACAAAAAATATTTTAGTCATTAAGAAACTAGCAGTAGATTTGAAATCAGCATAAAAAATACATTACAATCAATAACAATATTTAAGATAGTGCGGCAATTTCACAACGAAAAATGAAGTCAAACATAAAAATTACGCTAAAAAATGAGTGTGTTCAGGACATTTTGCCACCACTGTATGTAAATAATTGGGATTCGGAACTGCAAAACATTTACATCAACAGAAGCTTTATCCAGAACCAGTAGCGCTCACAGGAATATATATATAGTCGGACACCGATTTACTGAAACCCGATATAAAGAATTTTTCTTTTTCCCCATTGAAAATGAATTCACCCTTCTTCCCCCTACTTAACAAATAATAAACTCCAAATCCACGAATTATTTCAACAGTTGAAGCAATTATTTTTTTTTTTACAAAAAGTTTATGTTTCTTTTGAAGTGACATATCCTTTTTATCCATAACTGAAAGAGTTTTCTTGTTAGCAGGAAATGCAGAGGGAAAGAGTGATATTACATATTACAAGTTGCCTAGGGAGTTTTAAATAGGACAAGACATTTCTTTCTTATTCCACTCTGCAAAGCAGATAATGCTTTAAAAAGAGATTTACATTTGCTTTCTTTCTTGAAAAAAATCTACAGTCCTGCAAAAATGATGTTTTTGAAAATTTTTAGAGTATGTTAGATTTTCGGAAACGAAAGTGTTTATCGATGAGTGAAAGGCTCAAGATTTTACGCGAATCCGACAATACTAATGAAACTTTTATCAAAACTGTTACTTTTTTGTATACTTTACTTTGTTTGAAAACTGTAGAAAAAAACATTATGCTGCAGGGTCTAAATGACACTGTATTTTGTGTGCAATAAATATTAAAAGAACTTTTTTGAAGCAATAATAAAACACAGAATCAAAAATTTCAAATTGACTGGTGTGTAATAAACCGCTATTATGATTTTAATGTGATGAAAAATGTGTAATTTATAACTGTGAATATTTTGTGTGTATTTAGTTATTATAGAATTTTCAAAAGGTATAAGAACAAAGAATTCGTACAGTTTTAGACCCCGATATTACGAATAACACCGAATTTACGAATAAACTGTTCAGTTCCCATTAATTCGATAAATCGAGGTCCCAATGCATTTATACATCAGCCGAGTACGAAACCTTCCCTTTTTCGCACACTCGAATTGGCAATGGAATTGGCACCACACATGACGTTCAAATAACCAAACTCGTCGCCAATTAAACATGTGGATGTTTAAGATATAAATGCATTGTGTGTCTCACACAGTTAATCTTCTCAAAAATATTTTATGGGGTGTAAAATAGAAAGCGAGAAGGATGATGCAAAACATTGATTGTTATGCGATTTCGATCAAAAGAATACGGCTGCCGTAGAATTTCGCTATGCTAGTTAAGTTTATGGGGGAGGATGCAATGGACGAAAAACATGTAATCGATGGTTTCGTAAGTTCAGAGAAGGAAACAGAAGCGGCTGGATAGTCTTCACACTTTAGAAAAGAAGATATTGACCAAGCCACGACGCAAAAAATTAGAGGGATAAAAAATTAAAATTATACAGAGAACGTACAATCGCCTAGTGTTTATTAAAAACCCAATATTATTGTTTTCTATTTTTATATCTAAATTATAAAATATTCATTTCGCTTTCAGCCAAATTTTTATTTATATCGATTGGCTTTTCTTCCCAAATCATATTTTGTTTCATGTATAAGGATATTAAATATATATTGTTCTCAAATCTCGAAATAAAATCATTATCGCAGCGTTTCTCTAACTGTGGGGCAAACCCTCTAGAAGGACGTGGTAACCCTACTTGGAGGGGAGGGGGGGAATCAAAAATAAAGTATTTAAAATAAATATCGATTTGATAAAATAATTTGCAATTTAAAAAACTTTCAAAATAAAATACATTGTCATAAAATGAAAAATGAAATACACGTTCACACTGATATAATACAAACAACTTATAAATGTATCAGTACTGCACAAAGTTGTTCTCAAAACTCGAAATTAAATCTTTATCGCAGTGGTTCTCACACTGTGGGGCAAACCCTCCTAGGAGGACGTGATAACACTTCTTGGGGGGCAGCGTATCGCGAAACATCGAAAATAAAATATTTAAAATAATTATCAATTTAATACAATAATTTGTAATTTCAAATAATTACAAAAAATACATTCTTATGTAAAAAAAAATGAAAACACCTTCATACTGATATAATTCATGCTACTTATTAATGTTTCAGTACTGCACAAAGTATTCAGTAGTTAATTTATCAATATTCTATTAAAAAAAAAGTTTAGTAATTACTAGTGACTGTCTTGGGCTTGCCATATACAAAATTATATATAAAACTTAATATTTGTCTTGATAATTAGTACGGTTTATAATTAAAGTCGTATTGTATAGTAGTTTTGCCAATCATTATAATTACATTCAATACATTGTTATTGTAAAAAAGGGTGACGGAAAAAACGGATGGTTCAATTCTCTCTTCTACACATCTCTCTCCTCATACACCAGTAAATTCTTAATCTTTAGCATAAAGATGACGTCTCAGCACTTTTCTCTCTTTTTTGAAAAAAAAAATTAATTCTTCCCTCCCCCAATAAAAAATTATGTGCCGTCCCTGCTTCAGTTTGCTAGTTTTAATATTAAATTATCATGTCAATAAGATTCATAAATTCAAGCTGCTAAATATTTTGTGCGGATTTGCTTTTTCACTCTGTGCTTTAAGAGACGTTTACAGCTTTCCAGAGTTCTCCATCTTTGTAACATTAAAAAATAAATGTTTACAAGTAAAAAAAAATTTTCCCCCTTTTTTTATATGCATATGTATTGAAAAAATTTGTGTATTTACTTATATATTTAAACATTAGAATAGCTCTAGACAATTACTCGTGTGGTGAATTATTTCTCGTTAACAAAGTTTTTAGAACATCAGAGGAAATATTCGGATTATTCCCAAAGCGGGCAAAGTCCATTTTATTCGTAAAAATTTCACCGTGCGAAAATGTTAATTGGAGTGAATTCTGCAACTTTTCCCGACAGAAAACCATTCCTTATTTTATGACCTTCTCTATGGGATATAAAACGAGGGTTGAAATGACATTTCACTTTTTTTCAAACATAGAGAGAGTTGGCGCAATTTCAAATCAGCAAACACACACATACAATTTTTTTCAATTGTACTTCATTTTTTTGAGACTGCAAACGGTAGTTATGACTTAACTTTTGATTTATTACGTAAGTTAAAAAAATGTACAAATCTTTTTATCATATTAAGATAAAATCAAAATATATGTTAAAAATTTTTCTTTCTTTTACAAAGGAGGTAGATAAAATAATGTGTATTCAGTTTAATAAAACCTATTTTTAATTTTTTTGTTCTTTTTTTTTTTGAAAATTTTCCGTTTGTCATGGGCTAATTCTATGACTTTTGTCTATATTTATATACATAGTTGGACCTCTATATAACACACACACACACACAAAGTCTCTAAATCCCCCCAAAAAGTTCGTTATATGAAAAAGTCGTTATATAGAGGTTCATATTTCAATATACATTATAAACCACATGAAACATGTTTTAAGTTTGTAAACACTATATATATTTTTATAAAAAAATATTTACACCTTTTTATAAATCAATATCTATATCACATTTATATAACTTATATATTTAAAAAAAATGGAAAAATAATGTTTGTGTTTCCGACAATAAGAAAATTTTTTTTTATTAAAATAAATGAATTTTAAGGACATTTTCTAATTTAAAGCATGCAAGTAATTTTAAACATACATTATTTAATAGTTAGAATTTCTAAAAACATACATAATCACATGCGCGTCCATTAAATTTAATTACTCATAAAATCAGTCAATTTTGTATGAGTCTGTTTGAAAAAATACTTTGTTACATAACACACACACACACACCTCACATTTTCGCAATGCACCAAAAATCCCTTCAGGCATATTTTTCTGACTTTTCTTAAGTTTTTCTAGCCATCTATTGCTACCTAGAAACTGGTTATATCCCAATGTATCCGCAAATTGAAGATTATTCTCTATTACGAAAGGTCAAGATATCGCAACATTTTTATCTCGCTTTGTTAATATCCATTTCAAAACTGCCTCGTCGACATTACCGTAGACACATATTCTTAAAAGTTTTGAAAAAGAATTCGATGAAGGATAATTTTGTAGCATTTCGATTTTTTTATAATAGTGGATAAGCTGTTTAGAGGAATACTAAATTTTAAAGCAATATCCTCTTTCTTGATGTCTTTATCCACTTTCTAAAAAATTAACTTTTTTCTTTCAACTTCACACTTTCATTAACTTCAGAAGCATAAAATTCTCGAGCTACATGAAACGAAGCAACCAGTACAACTGATCAACACTACAAATAAACGGAAACTAGTTCAACCACACGAGGACACGAGACAATTTCAATGAGAGGGGGGAAATATCGAAGGTATTTCCAGTGAACTGGACAATGAGAGTTAAAGCTTGCACTTCTTATAAAAACGCCCAGAATTCTACTGTGCTCGGCGAGTTAGGCCTTTTATAAAACCAATTCAAGATTATGACTGCCGTGAAATTTGACACAATTAAGAAAAACTCGAAATGTGCAGAAATACTTCAAAAATAGGGAGACAAAAAAGTGAATCGCAAGGAAAAAGAGTTCCTTATAAAGAAAATGCACTTCGCTATAAGACAGGAATTTTATGAAGAAAATTGTTAAATGTTCTTGGTCCCAGGAAAAAGTTCACTCTATAGAAAAATTCACAACATAAAGGTATGGAGGTTTGACTGCAGACGCACTCACAAATAGCACAAATATCGAAAATCCATTTATTATGAATGCGAAACTTAGGTACTGAGAGAGATTAAAAGAAATAATTGATGTATGGAAGTAGAAATTAAGAGTATCATCAAATTTCTTAGGACAATTAAGCCTGAATAAAATTTAATTCATTGTTCATGTACGTCACTGTACAAAATAACAGTTGGCCTATTGCCGGAGGACCTCTTCCTTTTGAACGTCGAGGAAGGCACCTGAGTTGGCAACCCACTCTCCAAACTTCCAGTTCATGCCGACATGAGTCTCAACACAAATATCAAATATTAGACATTTTCCAAAGTCAGACCAACCGCGAGTCAAGCAAACTACGCTAATTTTAACTAAATTAGCAAAATTTTTTGTTCCATTTGTGACCACTTTGCTATATAAGATCATGTAAATCAGAAAATCATAGTGAAAGATTAAAAGAGAAAATATTGTACCATTTTTGAAACTTAACTAAATGGACATTCTTTTGAAAAACATATCTAGGATTTCACGTGTAAAATGTTTTATTTATATGGAGAATACAATCCATAGCCAATAATTTACTAAAACTCCGACTCAAACAAACTACAGTGATTTTAACTAAAACAGTGAAATGTTTTTCCGATTTGAAACTGGAATTAGTAGCCTTACTACGTTTGATGACGTCAATGAAAAAACAGCAGTGAAATTGGTTAATTATTGATTACAGTAACCAATAATGGGAAGGAAATTGTCAATTTTTCAAATACACAAAGATATATATATATATATATATATATATATATATATATATATATATATATATATATATATATATATATAATTCAATATAAAAGAATTTTTTCAATATATAATCATATACATATACATACACATATATATAAATTTATACATATATATACATATAAACAAATACACAAACAAAAATATAAAAATAAACATATAGTTATATACCTAAGATAACTAAAAGTAGGAAGGAGGCACATAGTATAAAGACAAATTCCTGGACTTAAGAACCAGGATTGCAGGTTTAAACAAGTTTTGCGGCGCCAACCTTCACCTGTAATTTGTCATACTAAGTACCAAGAGGAAAGGAAAGAGTTATATATGTAGAATTTAAATATTAAAAAACACTAAACTAAATAACATAGGAACATAAGCATAACCTACTAAATCGGAGTTAAAACGATGGCCAAGAGTGCAGCAACGTGTTCCCGCCAAATAGGGAGAGCAGAACCGCATAAAATTTAATTGCGATACGATATAAGAAACGATTAATTGCGATGCGATGTACGATAATAAGAAATATATATATATAGTTTTAAAATCATAAAAATAAAAATCATATAAAATTAGCGTAAAATATAAAAGAAACTCAAAAATATATATTTAATTTTTGTTAAAAGTAGCATGTGGTGCCATCTATTTAATAATTGTAGTAAAAATTAGAAATATATATATATATATATATATATATATATATATATATATATATATATATATATATATATATGACTTAACAAGGGATATATAGATATATTTTTTTCTTTTTTCAATTTTTTCCATAGACATATTTCCTGATTTTTCACGCCCCCCCATTTACGTTAAGTTTTGGGACACCCTGTATTAAAAAAAAAGAGTGCGTAGTGATCATTTTTGTTTCAAAGTGTGGTGTTAATACAAAGTTAATCGAGACAACCATTTATTTTTTATTCCTGTCTTTAAGAAAAGAAAAAGTTTTTTCAAATATTAATTTTCATAATTATAAGCACATTAATTCTTCGATTAGAAGCATATTCATTGCGGAATCTTGCATGTAATGCAAAGCATTCTGTAAACGAACATTTTTCTTTCTGATGAAAGTTAATATATACTTCGCTAATTCTTTCCATACCAAGAAAAATGTTGAAAATTTTTCTTTATGTGTGACGTTTATACTCAAATTATTATTAGAAAACATTCTGCTAACCAAAGCTGATAAATGTGACGAATTTTCTTTTCCAAAAAAAGAAAATTTTCATAAATCTCTACCGAAAAAAAATTGGCTTTATTTTTCCTGAATCAAATAAATAAACAAATAACATAAAATGAATTAGTTACAGTGTTGTACAAAACCTTTCTAGTAAAAGAATTTGTTTACAAAAGGGTTGTAGCAATATTTTTTGCAGCACTTTATGCGGAAATATCATTTTAAGAAATATCACCACTGTAATGTGTGTTGTTTCAAAAATGGTTCAGCGGCGTATTTTCCATCGGAAAATTTTAACTCGTAGGAAAATTAATGCTGCACATCAGCTTTTAAGTAAATAATATTAATATTGTGGGAAAAACATCTTTAAAAAATACCCAGTAGCAGAAGAAATATAATTTTTCGGAAACATGATCATAAATTTGTTCAGAAATACATATAAGGGCAAATTCAATGTGTTTCATTTTAATCTTCATGCTCTCAAAATACAGTACAAATTAAAAACTACACATTTAAGTAAATTCAGATGCATAAAAAATCTAACATATTCAAAAAAATTTACAACTTACCTCAAATAGGTGAAATTATAGATAAGAAAGGTGCTTGTTTAAAATTGTTCTTTAATCTTTCTTCAACAAAAGCACACTACTGAATGCGAAAATATGCAAAAGTGGTAAGCTGACTTTTTAACACGTGGTATACACAGCAAAGGAAGAATTCATTCTTGTCTCTAGACCAAACCCCGATCGACAAGTTGGTGACCTTGTCTAATGTCTCAAATATAACACGGCTGGCAATGGGAGTCTTTACTGCGCATGCGTTTGGGCGAGTCTATTCAGGAAAGCAGGAGAAATGGGTATGGGTACACAGTATGATTTCAAATCCAACACGGCAGGGAGAAACCCATCAACACCCAACACGGCTGCCAGAAACACATTTCTCCTGCGTTCCAGAATAGACTCGTCCAATCGCTTGTGCAGTAAAAACTCATATTGCTAGCCGTGTTGCATTTGAGACACTAGTGAAAATATGCAACGGTGGTAAGCTGACTTTTAAACACGTGGTATGGAAACAGCATAGAAAGAATTTAATCCTGTTTCTATGCAAGTCTAACCAAACCACGTTTGGTAAGTTAAGGGGAAGTTAACAGATTCCTTGCATAAAAGCATTCCCCCTGACCCTATGCTCGACTTACTAGTTACTCTTTCCTTATTTACAGAGGGGGTGGGGATAGCTTGCAAGAGCATTTGGTGAATTCAAGGAAAATTTTATCATTACATCTAAATTCTACTTATACGTTGAAATAATCTATGCATAGAAACTGTATTTTTTAAAGTAATTGTTCAATTTCCTACAAATACGTGAAAGCAAATTTTAAATGTTTATATAATTTTTAGAAAGCTCTTCACTAAAAGTTTTTTTCACTCCTTGTTCTAACTACCAAGCTTTGAGAAGTGTTTCTGTATTTGAAATGTTTCGATATGCAACTCAGTTGGAACTTTAAGAAATTTGATTCACAATGAGGTAAGTAAGCGGCATCATGTCAGAACATTGTTGATTCGAGTCTTAGATTAAATAAGTTATGACAAAAAAAACCTTTTCTTTGAAGCAACATTTAGTTATTTCGTATTTTAACACATAAGTATCTGAGATATGACAAGATTTCTGAACATGTGTAGAAAATCTTAGCTTCACTTATCGAGTACAATTGGAGATTTTCTTGGATCGAGAACATCGAAACACCATTCAAGTTTTATGAGAAAAATTTTTTAATGTAAATACACATTAAAAGTTAACACAATTGTTTCTTTATTGAATGTATAATATGTACGTAATTTGGATTTAGAAATGCGAAACCTTTACATCAATAGAAACTTTTTCCAGAACCACTGGCTCTCCCAGGAATTTCTCAAACAAGGTTCCAAATCCATCATTTTCATATCGTAACCCAATACACACAAAAAAAATATTCTTTTAATTTTGTCGATTGTCGGGTACAAAAACAGTAAAAAATTAATTATAGAATTATTAATTAATAAAACATTAATAATAATTAATAAAATAAATAATACAATTGACATTAATTAATAAAATAAATTATTCATAACAAATACTTAATTAAATTTTAAGTACAATATATAAGTACATAGAATTATATAATTAATTTTTAAAAATTCGAACGTAATGGGGAGTCTGGACCCATGGATGCCTCCTCCCACCCTTTTGTCGGGATCTGTAGAGAATATATAAAAAAATGGTTTGATATCAAACATTTTTGTGTAAGTTACCTTACAAAAAAATTCAGTTGAAACTCCATGTTGCCAACATCTACACTGCTGGCCACCGTAAATGCAACACCAAGAAAGACAAAAGATAGCACAACCTAATTTTATTTTTCAGATAACATGTTGACCAAGTATCAAATGATTAAATTTATAGACTTTTGTTAAGTGTGCTTCCTGCCAGGATGAATAGCCACTATTCTTGGAGATCACAGCTGCCACACGCCTCGGCATTGATTCAAAGAGACTTAGTCTGTGTTCTTGTAGTACAGCAGACCAAGCAGCTTCCACACGTTGAAAAGTTGATCTGGTGTGGCAGCTGGGGGTGTAATCTGGGTCAATCGTTGAACAACCATGGACCACATGTTTTCTATCGAAGATTCGGAAAGCGATCCAGCCAGGGAAGCAATTCAATCTGGTGATTGACGAAGAATCTTTGGTCCATGCAGGCCACGCTTGGTCGCACATTATCCTGTTGAAATAGGGCTGTGGCCAAGCCCTGAAGGTAAGGAAGGATAACTGGCTCCAACATCTCGGAGATGTAGCGCTGGCTGTTTAAAATACCGGCAATGTGAACTAGAGGGGTGAGAGAGTGATATCCAATACCACCCCTTACCATACTTCCCGGGGCAGCTCCAGTGTGATGCATAACGCAGCTGTTCAGCATTATTTCTCCACATTGTCTCCAGACTCGAATCCGACCATCGTGGTGTTGCAGACAGATACGTGACTCGTCAGTAAAGACAACTTCATTCCATTCTGCTGCCCACATCCTTCTTTCATCGCTTCATTGGCTGCGGTGACGTCTGTGGTTCTGCTTCAAGGGTGGAAAAAGTAATGGATGTCTTAAAAACAGACTACACTACTGAAAAGGCTTCGAATTGTACGCGCACAATTTGCCTGTTCTTACATGAAGTGGTGCACTGAGGTGGATGCGATCGACCACGTCGGTCCATCGTACCCTCCTCCTGCATCCGACCGTCATATATCCGTATTACAGTTTGGTTTCGTCCAACACGACTACCGGTTTACCTGAAAGATAATTCACAATCTCGGTAACTGACTATTCTTCCTCTGTCGGTCGAAAACTGATCGCTGTTTTCTACGAGACATAACCGATCTATTTTTTTTTTGAAAAAACCGCAAGAAAAACACAACTGCTGAACTTGAAATCATCGAAATTTCCAAGCCTTAAAAAGTGCTTTGAGGTGGTGCCACAGGTGCGCGTGATGTGTGTCTGAGCTGAAACTCTAGTCATTTGCATATATCTCACCTCTGCTAATGCATGTTGTAAATTTCGTGTTATTTGCAAGCTTCCTTCAGGTTGTTGCATTTACGGTGGCCAGCAGTGTATATTGCGAATCTGTCTATAATGTGATTTTTTCCCCTGAATCCAAGAACATTTCACGATTTTCTTTGTAAAATAACCTCCCAATAACGAAGTGCATTTTCTATACAACGAATTTTTTCTTTTATGATTCAATTTTTTTCTAATTTTTTTTTTAGTATTTCAAAGCATGTCAAGTTATTCTTTCTCTTAACTCATCTTAAACTGGTTCAATTAGGTACTAGTTTGCCGAGAGCAATAGAATTCTGGCCGTATGATTCGAGAAGTGCAACATTTAATCCTCATCGTCTAGTTCACTAGAAACTTCTTCGACATTACTTTTCCTCCTTAATGGAGTTTTCTCGTGTCTAAGTGTCCTTGAACTTGCCTCCGTTCATTTGTGGCGTTGATCAGTCGAATTGGTAACTTCGTTTCTTTTAGCTCGAAACGAAGTGATTGCGTACCAAAGAAAACTTTTTATTGTTCAGGAAGTGGATAAAAGCGTCAAGAAACTTTCCTTGCAGTTTTTCTCTTTCTTTTTGATACGTAATATATATAAAATAAATGTGTATTAATTTACAAATGGTGGGAATAATTACTTTTTTTTTATTATATAGTGATATGAATTAAAATTTTATTTATGTGGTTCATAAAGAAAATTGGAAGATGAACCTCTGTATAGAGAGAGTGAAATTGCCATACAACGAATATTTTGGGGGGATCTAGCGACTTCTCTCGTTACATAAAGATCTTACTGTATCTGAAAAAAGAAAAAGGCTGGTGGTATCAGCGAATTCTACTTCTACATAAATTCCGAAATGTTTTAAGAATGTCACGTATTATTTTTTGTATTATAAAAGACATGAGAAATATGACACCGAAAGAAAAATATAATTTTTTAACCTTTTTGGGGCAGTGGTTAATAGGTCTTGCCATATAACAATTTTTTTTCTCTAAGCGGGTTGTGGATATTTAGTCTTTCCACATGCGTTAATTGAAGTTAAAACGCATACCAATCATTACATATGGCAGCACGATACCTTTTTTTGCATTTCATGTCCTCTTTTGGGTAGTTACAGACAGTTTTTCTCGGTGAAAATCTACAAATTGTATTTTGATTTCTATAAATAAAATTTCTGATCTGTGAAAAAAATTTCGAGAAGTCTTAGGTTTACTTTTCTCTAATTTGAATGAATTAAGTAAATGAGCACTTTAAAAAAGAAGGTTTTACTTAGGTTTTTGGAAAGCTTTTACATGTGGATAGATGCTCTATTTACTGCCCACATACAACAGAAAAATGACCTGGAAGTTTTCACTCTTCCATCACTCGAGGGAGAATACTTAGAATCAAGTGGGAATGTTGGGGCAGGGAAATATTAACAATTTTTTTAAATATGTGGAACCAGATTCTTGGGTGCGAAAATCTTTCATTATTGCTTTTCTGTGAGTACTACTGTGTCTTCAAGCAAATGGTTCTAATTGCTTTGAAAGTGTCACAGTAAATAGCTCATCAAATTTAAGAAATAACTAACTTAAATCCTCAAAAATATTACTTCTGTCTTTTTATACTTAAGTTAAATAAAATATAAAATGGGGATATATATGAAAATTTCAATGTATAAGTAAGCATTTTATATTTTACAATTATTCTATTATTATTCTATTACACTTGTACTTTGTACTTAATTGTTATTGAAGTAGTTATTAGCATAAATGCTATTTTTTCGTAACAAGTTTATTCTAATATGATTCATTATTTATGTTCTGAAAAGTAGTTTAAATGTCTTGAGTGCGCACTGGCTATAACGTCTAGCCACCACCCGGGAACAAAACCCCGGATCAGATTTCTTTGTGACAAAATAACATTTAAAGAGGATGAGAACATTACATTTATCAATTACTTTATCATAGAACAATGTATTTTAGATTTGTGCCCACGAAAGGGTTAAATCATGCACTATAAATCTATTGATTTGAAAGCTTCCACCGAAGTATAAGAAAAATCTAATAAAGCCTTTAGATACTCATAGAGTATTTGATTCTATGAGGTATACTTAAAAATAATGAAATTAAAAATCTAAACAATATATAAGTAAGTGAAGTTTTTGAGTATAAATATTTTACAGACAAAGAAAAAAACATAACGGCTGACTCTCAATTACCATTTTACGGGTAATGAGAATAAATAATATAATAAATTGCTACTTCCTTAAATACAAGCGTTATTAAAACGTAAAAATTATTTAGGCATCTACAAGTAGTTTTCAAATAAATAATTTTCGATAAATTTTGTTTATAGAAGAATAAGATTAATTATTCTGAAAGTCCTTTTTGAAAGGAAAAAAAAACTTTCTTTTATTTAAATGTTTGTTTAAAATCATTACCTGCAGTGATAAAAACTTCAACATACTTACTATTTGTATTTGGCGAAGAAGTGTGTTCTTGCATATAGTTGGCGAAAATACTCAAAAAAACGTTGGCAAACTCTTAACTCCCCCATCCCTTCTGGGTTTTACATTTCACCCTTCTGCTCTTCAAAGTGGTTTGTGTAAAATTGTAAGCATGTATAAGCACGTGCTCTACTACCAGCGAGAGGCAATTTGTAAATAATTTTGAATTTGTTAGAAGCTTAATTCTTATTATTTTACTTATATGTCCTGTTTCTTACTTTATTTGAACATATTGAGATAAATATAAAGATAGTCAATATAGTTACACTGCTATACGTTTTTCGCTATACTTTTACAATGCTGAATCCAAATAATACGGTATCGTAATTTGTGACATTTATACTGTAAAGATGTAATTTCATAAGATGGATTTCCACAGATTTTAAATTTATTAATTAACTAAAATGTTCACCTAAAATTTCAATTTTCTTGGTTTATCTTTCTCTCCTTTAAAATATTGCGAAATTCACTTTTAGGAAAGTACACCAGCGTTTCTCAAACTATGGGGCGCACCCCCCTTGAGGGCCGTGATAAAGCTGAGAGTAGCGCGAGCAAATTGAAAAGTGGACAACAAAAGATTATTTAAAAAATATATATATTAATTTTCTGGAAGTAAACAAACAAAATAAATTATGGCATAATAAAAAATGAAATTAACATTTACACTAATATAATACACTTATAAATTTATCAGTTCTACACACAATGCATTTTATAATTAATTTGACAATACTAAGTCAAAAACGTTTAAGGGACGCCATGGGCTTGTCATAGTTAAAAATATAGACAAAAATCAACTTATACTTGATAATTTGTGCGCTTTATAAATAATCCCTTAACTGTTGATTAAAAGTTACACAATTTGCTCCCCGATGCCACGGTTCTCCCCATAGGTGCATGTTTGTGATGTATTAGTGAGGGGGTGGCTAGGAAAGGAATAAATAAAGAAATCTTCTGATATAAGTAAACACTTCGCAAACACTGTCCTCCTTTATTGCGTTCCAAAACCTTCGGAATAATTTTATGGATAGCAATGGACACAGAATAGAAACACAGACGCTCGGACATTTAACGCAATGGTTGGGAGAGACGCATATATTCAAGGTGGCACTTTAAAGGTTGAAGTCGTGTGGTAGATTAAGCGTAAAATATAGTATAATTGAATTCAATGTAATGTTGTTTGTATGGAGGGGCAGGGGATGAAAATTATGATTTATTAATGGGTCGCCAATATTAAAAGTCTGAGAAACAATGGAGTACTCTAAGGTGACTAGATTTTAATATTGGTAAAGCGGTACAAAATTGACCGGACGAGTGGGGTATTCTTGATTAAAAAATTGATCTATATGGAGAAACAAACGTTTTGCAGAACGCAAAAATATTACTGTAATATATTTTTTTAAAGTTACAAAAAAATACATTTTAGAAATATAATACGCTATAAAATTGTGCTTAGTTACAATATAAAAAATAAAAAATTCTATACTATAGAGCAGTATTATTTTATTCTTTGGCATTTTATGCATTTGGGTAAATTCTTTTGATAGATTGTTGTTTAAAATGTCATGAAATTTTTCACAAGGACGTATTAAATTATATTTCATACATAAATTGCTTTCGAATTCTCAACGCTTAATCGTGATTTTTCAGATATCCACTTTTTATTTACTGTAGAAAAAAAAACCTTGAGTCACAACATTAGTTCCTGGTAAGGACAGCCTATATTCCTCAATTTTTAACGTATTATTGTACGGAACGTGGTTTCAGGGCCGGCCCTAGCAATTTAGCCACGCCGGACAAACATAGAAAATGCTGCCCGTCTTCTCAATGTTGCCTCTCCCCTTCTCTCTCTCTCTCTCTGTCTCTCTCTGTATATATATATATATATATATATATATATATATAAGTTATATATAAATATACATTATTTTTAAGTTTTAAAAGATTCAAAATAATTCAACATTAACATAATTACTTGTTATTGTTTCTAAAAAGTGAGTAAAAGCGAAGGAATCGTCTAATTAAGCTGGTCAATTTCTTTGAAAAGTAGTCTACTTATGGTGAGGATAACAAACGTTTCTTTTAACTTATAGTAACTACACTCAAGATTAAAATAAAGCACCATTTGTGACTCTCCATCTACCAAAACCTCTTATTACCCTTGTCCCCTTTTGGATAGCTGAAACCGTATATCGTAAGGGTGAAAGGAATGTCCATTGTGACCTCACTCGAGGATGAGGAGAAAGCTACAAGTGAAAGATGTGTAACTGTATTAAATTTCCTGCTTTAACATATACTGCAGCCTCAATCTCTTCAAGTTTCCACGTAAAAGAAAATTTTCATAAAATTATAGAGTGCAAAATAAAAAATAAAAAAAGGTACGATAAATGAAATGCCAAATTCACACCCAATAATTCAGGAAATGTATGAAATTTTTTGTAACAAAAAATACATATATTTTTCAACTTTGATCCAAATGCCACCCTTAAATTTTTCCATCCCGGGAGATGGTTTTGTTTGTTCAGCCCTAGAGCTACCCTTGGTGGTTTGTTTCGTAACGAGGAAATATTCCTGACCATTTCTTAGTTATTCTGTTTTTTGCCGATGCTTAAAATTTAACCTTTTCCTTATCGATATATTTTTTTTTAATTATAATACCTATTTTAAAAAAATCTATGTGTGACGGCACCGACAAACGACTGTAGTTTACTCCTTAAGTAGAGTTGTCTGTGATTCTCGGCTTAGCAAGCTCTGAAAGGATTTGGAAAGTTTATAAAGGTCGTCTTGAACCAACTGTTTTTATGAATGACATACAATTAAATTGCACAAAAAATGCCAAATATCTGGGTTACAATCTTGACCAAGAGATGGTGAATAACAGATATATTGAATCTCAAGTAGCCAAATGCAGAAAAAAACTTAACATTCTCAGCTATATTTCCAGACGTGACTGGGGTGCAATCGCTAATACCATGAGAACAGCCTACATCTCACTGGTCAGGCCAACTTTTTAAAATATTGCTTTCCAGGTTTTTTTTCGTGCTTCTGAAGCTAACGCAAATAAACTCGAACAAGTTGAACTAAGCGCCGCAAGAATAATTACTGTTCTCTTTGTAATAACTGCCCTAATAATATTGTTTTGTATGATAGTGATTTACCAACATTTTCTATAAGAAAAAGTTATAGCCTGGTAAAATATTACAATAAGTTATCTAGTTAACCTGTTTTCTGTGATGTTGAATCTCACTCCTAAAGCCCTTTTCCCATTTAAAGTTCGATTCTGTTCGAATACATTTCCACACTGAGCTATTGACCAAAGTGCGTAAAGGGTCTGATGTACCAGATTGCTATAGAGAAAATGCATGGCATCCCTCATTCCGCATTGAAAATCTATACTGATAGCAGCTTTGGCGACAGTGGTATTTCTGGAAGTGGCATGCACATTGAGACATCTGGTGGTCCATTTGACATCAATATTAGGAGGATTGTCTACAGTTCGGTTTTTAGGTCTGAACTTATAGCAATATATTAGGGATTGCAATTTAATGACACTTTTTCTGACCTTGTTTTCTGGGACATTTGGATGTTAACTCAGAGTCGTGCTTCTGTACAGCACCTTTCTCGATGGCCAAATGTTGGGGATATGACAAGCCTGGATATTCTGGATGTTGTGGTTCGACTTTCTTCTAGACTAGGGGTATCAAACTCGTGTGATATTACGGGCCACATGGTCTATTTTATTATAAGTTGAGGGCCACATGTTTAGGATCTTCAAAAAACTAATAAAATACGATTTTTATAATGTATTATTATATTAATTAATGTAAAGCTCAATGCAATCTATATGATACATATGTAGTTGTTTTAATTTCATAATGTTTTTTTAAACTTTAGCTATACATTTTTAAAACTAACTTCCCTTACTAAAAATTCCTTGTTGAATCTCTTAATAACTATTTTTATAGCTAAACCTCGATATCCCTACTATTTTTTTAATAAAAATATATACTCTATAACAAAAAAAATCGACGCACCAAGAAAGAGTAGTCAGATAAGGCAGAAATTGAGGGTTAGAAAGATTATGTACAGAATAGAAAATGTATAAAATTTCAGAAAAATTTAATGATTTTTTTCAGAGTTATACGCAGTTACAAAGTAACGAGCTCAATGCGGTGTTGACCCGCTTCTAGCCTGGATGCAAGCAGCTGCCACACGACGTGGCATGGAGTGATAAAGCATCCTGATGGTCACCAGCTGTGTTTCTCGCCAGATTTCCTCCAATCATTGGGCAAGGCTATCAACATTCCCTGGTAGATGAAGTCGCGTTCCCATCATATCCTAGACATGCTCTATTGAAGAAAGATCTAGCGATCTGGCTGGCCAAGGAAGTATTTGACACTGTAAGACATTTCATAGCAACACGTGCCGCATGTAGTCTGGCCTTATCTTCTGAAAAATAAGGCCAAGGTACTGCAAAAGAAGTGTTAGCAAAACGGTTCTCAGAATGTGGCCAATGCACCGTTGTGCTGTAAGTGTGTCTCTAATGATAAACAAAGGGGTTCAACTGTCAAAAGAAATGGCTCCCCAAACAATAACTCCTGGTTGAGGGCCTGTATAACGTGTAGTAGTGATAGCAGAATGGGCACGCTGCCCTGGGTGTTTCCAGACACGTCTTAGATGATCGCCAGAACACAGTTCGACTCGATATTCGTCGCTAAACACTATACGTCCCAGTCAGAATGATTTCAACCCGATCTAGCCAAGCACCACCGTAATCTGGCTTGACAGTGTGCAGGCTTAAGTGGCAGGTGACGTAGTGGTTTGTACCAGCGTAAATTTCACTCTATCAGAGATCTGAGAATGGTCGCGGTGGATACTCAAGTGTCGGTCCCATGTCTGATTGTTAAATTAAAATGAATCAAGCGCTCTGACAGCTGATTATACAATCAATCTCTCCTCTGGATCTACTGTAGCCCTAGGTCGACCGCTACCATCATGACGCTGAAATCTGTCATTGCTTACCCATTCTTGCCAGTATCTCATAATGACAGCATCGCTTCGACCCATATAACGAGCGATTCTCCGATTTGCCTAACCGGCCTGTTTCAGTCCAATGATACGACATCTTTCAAACTCGGACAGTTGCTCGTAATGAGCTCGAATCTTGCACTAATCATTTTTTTCAGTAGTAGGAAGGTATCCTAAATCACAATGCAACAGAAATGTTGACATTCATATTGAAAATCGCTTCTTATAGACACTTGCTGAGTGCGTAGCTCCGATGCGCTGTAGCTCTCGCTATTCATTCCTAGGACACCATATTTTAATCATTTGCATGTTCGGTTCTAATATATTTGCATACAAAAATTCATTGCATTTAGGCAACTCCTTCTTGGAGCGGTTTTTTTTTCTGTTACAGAGTGTATAAAGAAAATCTAAAAATTTTTTTTTTAAGATTATCTTGACTAGAAAAAATCCTTGGCAGAATTATATCCTCAGAATTGAAAATTCTGAGAAAAACACCGTTAAAGTTTGCAAAGGTTTAAAACAAAAGCTAAAAATGCTTCTAAAGATCTAATTTAAAAAAAAATGTTTTTTTTTTCAAATTATGCACTTTATCAAAGTACTACTTTAAGTAAATATGTTTGAATATATATATATATACAGTCGACTCTCGATAATTCGAACTTTCGATAATACGAAACTTTCGCTAATTTGAAGTATATGGCTCAGCTCCTAGAAAAAAACTCTTGATATTTCAAACTAAAACCATACGTTTTGGTACTCTCAATATTTCGAAGTAAAATTTGTGACTGGCCAGACGTGATAATTCGAAGATATCCTATAAAACTCTCGATAATTCGAACCTTCAATATTATGAAGTTAGATTCTCTTCCTGTACCTAATTATCTCACGAGCGGTTTTTTTTACTGAACTTATTTTCAGTCCAAATTGTGCATGTTGATAGAAAAACTACTTTGTCTATTATATTTCCGGTATTTGCTAAGCAGAATTTTGATTTATTCCTAAGCTATCTGTTTTTTCTTTTTTCCGTTGGTACCCAAGCTTTAGATGGATAAAGGAAAAACTGCTTTCTTTTTTATTCACTGTGCAGTAATGAGTGATGCTTTCTTTTACAAGTATTGTATTATAATTCTGATTTGCATTGAGATTTTATTTATTACTAATAATGAGTCACATTTAAACAGATGTTTTTTTTTTAAAATAAAGCACTCGAACTACATCCAAGATAAATTCCGCACATTCGTTTTATGGCAGAGGATTGAAAACGAGAAATAAAACTTTTATATAAAAATGTACGAGGCAAAGACAGGAGAGACAGGGATTTAACTTTATTCTATTATTTTTTTTAAAAAAAAAGAGTGATAATGTGCCAATAAGAATTGCTCCACGTGCCATAGTTGTCTACCTCTGCTATTAAGTATACCCCGTAGCTGAGTGTGAACTGTGAATACGCCTTGTGCTCGTCTAAGATGTTCCAAATTTTAAATTAAAAATATTATTTTACTATAGTTGTGGTGATTTGCGTTTCCTACCTGTTAATTTCGATAAACCTTAGGCCACTACTTTACACCTCACCTAAGTGTCAACTTATTACGCGAAAGGAACGACATGTCTTCTTTTAAAAAGTACAAGTGCTTAACAATTTCTGAAAACAAAAAGGTGATAGAATCAGTTGAAGAAGGTGAGAGGAAGGTCGATGTAGCCAAAGCATTTGAAATCCCACTCTGAACTCGCTCTCCACTATTCTGAAGAATAAAGAGAAAATCTTTAGTGCATCTTCGAGTAGAGTGAGAAAACGCGTTAGTAAAGGTAATTTTCCACGTCTTGAACAGTGTTTAGTTTCGTGGCTGAGACTTGTGTCGAGGACAGAATATTCCGATGGGGGGCTATTTATTGAAGGAAAAGGCTAAAACATTCGCCAAAGAATTAGGAATCGAGTTTTCAGCCAGCGAGGGATGGCTTACAAATTTTAAGAAAAGGAATGGGATAGTCTTCAAAAAAATGTGCGGGGAAAGCTCAAGTGTCGACATTAACGTTTGTTCTAAGTGGCAGAACTCGTGTTCGGATCTAATAAAGAAGTTCGAACCACGTAACAATTTCAACATGGATGAAACCCGACTCTTTTTCAAGTGTTTGGCAGAAAAAACATTTACATTCAAAAAAGAAAAATACCATGTAGAAAAACATAGCAAGGAGAGGTTAACTTTTTTACTGACTGTAAACATGGACGGTTCAGAAAAGATTACTCCTCTAGTCATAGGAAAATCTGCAAAACCTCGGTGTTTCAAGGGCATAAACTCAATCCCTATCAGATACCGCTCAAACAAGATAGCATGGATGACCACCGAACTCTTTAATGAATTGTTGGTCTCACTGAACTCGGATATGAAACGAGAGAGAAAAATGACATATTCTCTTATTTCAGTGAACTGTACTGTGCACAATAATGCACCAACTTTAACAAATGTGAAGCTTGAATTTTTCCCTCCAAACTCAACCTCAAAACTTCAGCCACTCGACCAGGGCATCATACATAATTTTAAAACTTTCTATCGGCGTGAAGTTGTTAAAAGCGTTTTGGATAACCTCGAAAATCAGCAGCATGTAACTACTATTTCTATTTTAACAGCTTTGATCATGATTGAGAAGGCTTGGAGAGCTGTTACTCTTTTGACAATTTACAACTGTTTTAAAAAGTCAGGCTTCCCCTCACCGAATCTGGTTGATATGGACAATACACTCACTGAATTTAAAGCAAAACCATCCCTTTGGAAAGCTCTTCCAGAACAAGATTTGACGTTTGACGACTACATGTTGGTTGACACGGACATTGTTGTATGGGAAACTCTATCTGACGCTGAAATTGTGGCTTTGGACGACAAAAATACAGAAAGTGATGAAGATGAATCGGAGGAGTTGACTCCGGCAACTCTGTCAGAAGCTAAAGTTTCTCACTAAACAAACTACGCAACTTTTTTCTTCTAAATCAGGTTGATGCAGACATTTTACAGGCTTCATTTGTTCTAGAAAAATATATCCACAAAGTTAGATTGAATGCCTTAAAACAAAAAAAGATAACAGATTTTTTCGACAAAAAGGATTAATTATATATAGTATGTATATTCTTTTAAGACAGTAGTAGTAGTATATTCTTTTAAGTATGTAGTTATTTTCAAGACATAAGTATTCTTTTAATATAGGACTTTTAACTTTTGTTTTATTTTCATATTGTATAAAATGTACTTTAAAAAAATTATGTACAATTGTTGCTTTATTACATAGTTTTAAATTTAAATGTGCGTTAGAAAAAAACTTCTCTTCGTGTATTTTTGGAGTTTTTTCCTACTCTCTCTTAGTAATTCTAAGTTTTTATTGGTCCCTCCAACTTCGAATTATCGAGAGTTGACTGTATATATATTTATAGTTAAGGTATGTTTTACATAAAATGATAGCATTTGTTACAATAACAGATTATTCACTTTAATCGTAACATGATATTTTAGTAAAAGTTTTGAAACTCTTATGAAAATAATGATACAAAATCAAATTAGAAAACCCCATGTTTGTAAATATAACATCTAATGTTTTCTCTGTTTTAAGTCAGTGCAATTTAGAAAATATGCTTTTTATTACACGACTTTAAATTACTTTACTGTAGTATTATAATACATTTTGTAATACCATAGATAAATTCAGTTATATTTGAAATGCTTGTATATACGGAATACTTGAATTTTGAAGTTTCATTGTAGTGTCAGCTGACAAAAGGCTGGGTTTCAGTCATACAATTTTCAGTAGTATTTCACCTGTTCCAAATATTGTATTTTAGTAACGTAAGAATGTTTTGATCCCGGCAATTTCTCAATAGGAAAAAATTAATGAAAACAAAAAAGCTTCTAATGTTGTTAACTATGTTTAAAAACACAGATATAGCTTTTTAAAAATTAAAAACCTTGAAACATAACTAAACATAAATGATTTTAGTAGTAAAAGTATGAGTTAATACCCAATTCACTGACAGAACTGATTATTCTCCCAAAGAAGATATCTCGTTTATAATCCCAAAATTTTCATGATGCTGTAATAAATTATTTCCACTTATAATGAGAGTTAACAAAAGAAACACACCTTTACAACCAAATGGAGCAAAACCACACTTTTGATAAACTTATATTTATGATAGAGAGGATTTGCATGAACGTGCAAAAGTTGTTAAACGTAACGATGTACTACAAATTTTAAAGCAATTATTGCCCAGTAAGGTAGATCCGTGAGTAGCAGGGTACACACCTCTAGTTTTTAATTAATTAGACTTATAAGAATGAAAAAGATCTTTAAAATGAGCTTTCAGACCAGATCCCACCTTTGTTTGCTATGGTCATACTGATGAATCTAAGTGCCTCAACATCAAATGACAATTATACGTAGGATGGTTTAGTGGAGTTCCTGTTTCCATCTGAAAACGTCACCTTCTACCTTGGGCCTTGAGTTAAACATTGCTTTGGCCTTAACTTAGCCCAATATTGCATTAAAATATTAAAGAAAAATTCTGAAACAGTAAAAGTGTATTTAAAAGTTAAGTGCATTGTAGAAAATTCAAAAAAAAAAATATATGTATTAAGTGCTTCAAAAACAAAAACAGTATTAAAAAAATAAGAAGAAATTAATGGAAGAGCTGGAATTTAAGAGGAAAGCTTTTTATATGTCCAATACTGTGTGCGCCTCGGAATCCGAAACACTTGTATGAGTGACTTGTCAAGTGGAAATGAGGATTCTGAAAATCTTCCAATCACTA
>BMAU01005576.1:0-41884 GCA_019973935.1 Trichonephila clavipes
ATCTATCTCACCTCAATTATAAAATTTTAACATAAAGATGCATACATAACATATATGTATCCCTGGTCAAACCTTATGACACATAGTAATGACCCTAGATTTTTTTTTCAGGCGATTGAATATCATACATTTTTTTAGAAAAACCGAAATTAAGTTAAAGTTTATGATCTGCATACAAAAAATAATTAAATCGTTTGGGTTTGAAAATAAATCGTTTCAAGAAATCAGGACGTATAAAACGGAATTAGTCAACAAATTTCCTCCAATTGTCTAAAGAACTTTGGACATTCAGAAGTCCATTTAATGTCCCCTTTCTTTATTTTCTTTTTAACGTTTCTGTTACCGGAGTAACTAACCGAGAAAACATAGGGATATATTGTCGATCATATCCCAAAACTTTAACCTGAGTTTTATACCGTGATATTGAAAAATCTATTATTGCCCTAGCTTTCAATTGAGCTGGGGACTGCTTTCTCAACCCCACAACATGATCACAATATTCAACGCCATCCTGAGCGAGTTCAAATTTCGCTGGCCTGACCGCTAAACGCATGTTCCGCTCCAATATCGCATCCAAGTGGTCTATAGGAAAGGCCCAGCCCTCTGAAAAGACAACCAAATTGTGTAAATATAATAAATCAAACTTTTTTACTCTCGGGGTAGTTCAGGCATTACCCTGCTGAAATAATTGAAAGCATTTTTGAATGTAAAGGGCATTCGTAAAGAATAGTAAGTTCCTAATTTTTCGTCCGTTTGGATTTCTTTAGGAAAGCCTCTTCTTCTAAAAGTCTGCAACAACGCTTCCACAAGGGGTGTGGATGCTATATCAGACTGACTGATACTCATCATTGGTACTGACTCATGGTACCTAGGCGACATAGACAAGTCAGATAAAACATGTTTATGTCCTGGTATAACAGGAAGGGGTCCTACTCTGCTAACATATAACTCAGTAGAAACTTTATGTCGTACAGGAATCAATTGCATAGAGGCTCCCTCCAAATCACTTGCCTCATCACTCGCGCCATTCTCTGTCCCCCGAATCAAATGGGCTGATTCTTCACTCCTCAGCTGAGCTTCAATAATCTCACAAGCGCTAAGTTTAATCAAATTCCCATTATCCGTGCCCTCCCCTATAAATGAAGGCACAGAATCCTCCCCATTTTCACACACAACTACACATTCTCTCAATCTAAATTGATCATTCTCATTTTCTAGGCGTGTGCTCCTTCCTGCTTCTTTTTTTCGTTGTCTGCGAGTCTGAGTATCATTTCCTATTTCTGGTCTTGGTAGACCATTCTGTTCCATCCGGTTCCAGGAGTTCAATTGTTTGATCCTCCAAAAAATATTTTCCCCCATTCAAATGTCCCGGACTAACAATTGGCTTTGAGACCACGTGTCCCAGCCCACACTCAATCTCCAATTCTGCGGGACGCAGACACGTCATACCATTATCCCAGTGCTTCTCAAACTTTCAATACTGGCGCCCCCCTTTTCAATCACAATTTTTATCGCGCCCCCTCTTATACATAATATACTGAATGCAATAATAATGCACTTTTACGATAAAGCAACAATATTTATTATAAACCGTACAAATTCATGACATAAATATTAAATTTTGTATATGTTACTTTTAAGCAAAAAAAAAAGTTAAGTAATAGGATAATTACTAAGTTATTTTTCCTTTCTCTGATTTTAAATTGAACATATTACAAAATGCGGTGGTTGCTTAGAAGACAAAATATAGATATCAGCTAAATATATGAAAATGTACTCAGAGGGTCAATTTCTTATCTTAAAACTCCTTTCAAAAACTTTCCTCTGTAAGACAAGCCCATGGAAGTAGCTAATAATTATTAAACTTGTTCTTAATTTAGTATTTAATTAATTAGTCATAAAATACTCTGTGCACCACTCATTCATTAAAAGCAGTGTTTCTCAAACTTTCAATACTGGCGACCCAATTTTCAATCATAATTTTTGTCTCGCCCCCTGTACAACAATAATGTATTTACCGCAATAAAAATGCACTTTGAGAGAGACTCTAAAGTTACAATACGATCTTAATTATAAACCGTACAAATTAATACGATAAGTATATTAAATTTTGTGTATATCTAATTTTAAGTAAGATATATTTTAAGAAACATACTTAAAATATATATTACTTAAAATTATGTTATTTTTCTTTCTCTAATTTTTAAATTGGAACAGATCGCAAAAATGATGTATTTAATTAAAAAGATTTATTTCCTTCAGCATTCATTTCTCAAAGTACAAATGTCATTAGAAAAATAGTCAGTCAATGTCGCTATCTATCATATCCATCATATCTGGCATTATAGGGTACGCACGTTTGCGTGAGTCTGGGCAACCTATCGGACGTCTGCGCAAAACATGTAAAAAATACTTTTCCTCGTACAATTCAGTTAGTTTTGGTCGACTCGATACACTTATAGCTACCGAATCTAGCCTGAATGAACATTTTTTTTAATTTACACGTTAATTGTAATTCACGGTAATTAAGTATTTTCGGCAGTAGAATTAAACAATACCATACATACATTTTTAAGTCGTAAGCAAACATTCGATGATAATAAAGAATCAACAAGTACACAGATGAACGAGCATGGTTCCGAAAATTAAATCAAGGCGATCTTCTCAAAAATACTTAAATTTTGGATTTACCACTACTGAAGTAAATGATGGAAAAAAAGCCCCAGCTCGATATGTGTTAAAACTTACAAATCTGTAGAACAACATGTGAAAGTTGTTTTTAAAACATGTAAAATCATTTAGCTATGTTGGCAAAGAATTTTAAAAAGTATTTTCTGGATGAGGACAGCTTGGTACCAAGTTACGAGTGGATTAGGGATTTATTTCAAGATACTCCAGAAAGGCTCTCAACTTCCGAAGAAGAAATCTTCATAGATTTCACATCCAGTGAAAATTAAAAGCAATTTTGTAATAAATCGCTCTTTGAATTTGTGGTAGAGTGGATGAGGAATTATATGTACTGAAAACAAAAGCACTTCGTATACTATTACCATTTTCAACATCCTACCTTTTCAAACCGGATTTTCTGCAGTGGATGTCTTGAAGACAAAATATAGATCTCAGCTAAATATAGAAAAATAACTCTTTAAGTGTCAATTTCTGATATTAAACCTTCCATTGAAAAACTTTACAAGACAAGCACGTGGAAAAGTCCCTAATAATTATTAAACTTGTTCTAAATTTAGTAATAAGATTGATTGATTGAATATTAACGTCGCACTGTTCAGCTGCAGGAGGGCTTTTTGACGACGGACCACGTAATTTTGAACCATGGTCAAGTGACGTGGATGACACCTGAGCTGGCACACCTCTCTCTAACTACCACACCACACCAACGGGAAAACGTTTGAACTCTCGACAGATTTAACGTGCATCGCTGCCCCTACACGGCGGGTCTTTAGTGCTACTGGGCTCGAACTCGTGACAAGGCAAGCCACGATCCGATACCTATACCACTCGGCTACCGCGGCCAAATTTAGTAATAAGAAATTATTTATAAAATAACTTCTTCAGTACTGATACATCAAACGTATACTGGCTGAAACACCGACTCTTCGCACGAGTTCATTTTTTAAAAAATAAAACATTATTCTTGATATAATAGCTGAACTGTAGAGTAAAACTGTGTGCACGACATTGTATACAAAAATGTAAAATGATTTTTTTAGATAAATACTATAATTGTAAATAACTTTTTTTAAAAGAACTGTAATTTTAAACCTCACACAATTAGCATTTAGAATTAATGTTAAATTATGAAAAAGAATATATAATTCCGATGAAGAATAATTGTGTTACTTTTTTTTTTTTAACATTTAAAGCGAGAAGACTTCAAAATGTTTTAACCCGGGAGCAGGCGCGTACTCGATACTAACATTAATGGTAGTGCGGGGGGACTCAGTCACCCTAATCATTTGTTTAAATTATTTTTACTGTACACGATACAAATGGAATTCTAGTGAATATTTTAATTTATAGAAAGTATACTTAACTTTTTTCAAGGACTATTCAATTCTTTGAAGATTTGAGAAAAATATCAATAAAACTGAACTAAAATGATTCAAAGGTACAAGACCATAATAAAGGACGCAAATCAGACACTTTTCAATTATCCTACAGAAATGTTAAACCAATCAATTCTTTTTCCAAATATCGCAAAAACTCAATTATTTACAATTTCCTAAGCGAAAAGCAAACGCATAAAGATGAGAGGGAACTAATATTGATAATAACCATACCATAAGATTGAAGGTCAATCAAATGATTACCAAACGTACTATGCAGCCTGGCTGAAAAGTGAATCATGACTTCCTTTTCTTTTTGTACAACTAATGTACAGTATTTCAATAATAATTACAGTGGTGAATTGTTTATCTTCTTAGAATTTTTCTCAGGGTCTGGGTTTCGTTTTTCCTTTTAACAAGTAATATTTTATGTTAAAAGGTAATAAAAAAATCTCCCATTGAGGAAATACAGCAAATAAAACAAAATGTTTTTTTTCTTTAATTTGGTTTGGGATCAAAGGTAGCTATTTGATGAAGGAAAAAATCCAGATAATAAACATAAATTATGTCAGTGTTGTTGTGTGTATTTTTTTTATTATGGAAGAAAGCATTTTGTTTTACTTCTCTTTCCGGTTATTTTTTTTAAAAAAAATCATTAAATTTTCGATACGCTCGCGCCCCTTTGTAGGGTCATCGCGCCCCAGCTGGGTGCGCCCCACACTTTGAGAAACACTGCATTATCCAGAATATGTTTGATCGAGGCATGCTCACCTGTAAACATCTCTGGTGCAGCATATTTTTTACAACCTATATCTAATGTGGCTCCAAGTTTCTCTAAGGACAGGCATCACAACCCCATTCTCCTGTCTTCTAATAGTACAGGGATTAAGTGAAACGCTGTCGGATTTACCTCTTACTTTATCTATAGTTTTAGAGTTGTGTTTCTTTAATTTAAGAAGTGTTTCTAATTCAGTAGTGTTTAAAACATATATTTCACTTAGATCAAAATATTTACTGACACGTGACGTCTTAGTTTTTAATCTTTTCTCAATTATCATACTCAACATTTCTCTAACGAATTCTTCTTCGTAATTTGGGTTGTTAACAATAAGATTTTAAGGTCTATAATTTTTAGATCGTCGTTTACTTTTTCACCTAATTGTTTTGCAATATATCTTAGTTCTGCTATCTGACCTTTTTCTAAATAAGCCATTTTTAGCCAAAAAGATTTTACAATAAAAATATTTCAAACATCACAGTTAAAATGAATGCAGTATCACTTAGTACACTTTTTCTTAGTAAAATAATAATAAAATAGTAGGATTCAAAATTGGTAATCATTAATAGCAAAACTACAATACGTATTTGATAAACTAATATTCATAAAGAACAACAAATTGCAAAGTATCAAAAGCAACAAAACCTTCTATTTTTCATACAAAATAGCTTAAAATAAATATTTAATATTAATTTATTTTTTTGAAAAAGAATTATTAAGATTTTTATGAAACCTTTCTACCAGTAACTTATGCAATTCTAAAAAACACACGGAAATGCAATGAATAAAATACGCAGTATTACGTAATCATGCTATTCGCACACAAAAAAAATATATGTAAACTAAACAATTTCCACTATCACAGAATGTGACTCATGCAAATTTTAAAATATATATATATTCAAACTCAAAATTTGCTTCCCTAAATTATATGATTATAAATACAGAACCAATTACAACAGCGCATTAAAACAATCTATTCTCAATACATTTAATTCAGTTTAGTCACCAAATTTTAATACTTCAAAACACAAAAATATGCACAAGATATGATTTAATTCATTTGGCCAGATAGAGAAGGAAATCGTACCTGAAATATATTTTTGTAGTTCCACACTACGTAGTTAAGATTTTTAGTTTCCGGGCGGCGCTTCCAAGACCAGGTTAATCTTATATCTTCTTCCTATTTCAGGAATTCTTTGTTGCCAGGAGAGCGTTTCTTTTAAGACCAGAATGGTCACAAATCTTCTTTTCTCTTGTAAGAATTTTTTGTTGATAGGGCGGCGTTTCCCCGAAGACCAGGATGGTTTAAACACTTCTCGATTGCCGAAGTGGCTTCTCTTCAAATACCAGGATGGTCTAAAAAATTTCGACAGCCGGGTTGGCGTTACTTCTAAGACCATGATAGTCTAAATACTTTCTTCCGTTCTGTGCAATCTGAATTCATCCATTATATCTCTAGTCAAAAATTACATTTGAGTAATTATTCATCTCGTCGGTGCCTCCATGAAATAGACTGTGACGTATTGAGTACGAAAACTCACAGCCAGGCTACAGATATAAATAAGAACAATTTATTTACAAAACATTTTTAAAATACAACCTACATAGAGAGCACGCTTATGCCGTCTGCCTCTCTCGGGACCCTCAAAACAAGTCCTCCGCCTGCCCTTTCCAGACGAGTCTATCCGGAACGTAGGGGAACGGGATTCTAGGAAATCCCTCTCCCCCACATCCGCGGAACATTCGCCATAACAGGTATTAAAGAGTAAATGCTTTTAAGATGTAATTAACTTAAAATATATCTTTAAACCTACAACTTCTATAATGAATGATACTTTTTTAACAATTTTCTGTGCATTTGCGTTGATTTAAATCCCAGAACAAGTTGGAACTACTTTTTCAAGCGGATTGTTACGTTCCCTAACTTTCCCAACGCTGCAAACTTAAGGTGAAACAGAGTATAGTGGTCAGTCGAACAACACGTTTTCCCATTTTCATAATCTATTGATAGCTTCTGATGTTCTACACGTTTTCCTATATTCGCATTCAGTAGCAATTCGTCCACGGACAATTTCAAGCACGTGGATTCTAATTCATACCTATTTGAGGTAAGTTGTAAATATTTTCGAATATTTTAGAATAGTCTTCTGAATTTTCTTAAATCAGTAATTTTTAAAGGAATTGAAAAATGAAAAAAAATGAGCCACATTGAATTAATTCACTGTTTTATGTATTTATGAATACTTTTATAATGTTTATATATCAGATGCTTTTATAATGTTTATGAATTATAAATGTATTTATGAATACTTTTATAATGTTCATATCAGATGCTTTTATAATGTTTAGATTACATATCTTTTACAACTGGGTATTTTTTAAGACAATTTCCTCATAAAATTTGCATTAATTGATTTAAACGAACATAAGCAGTATTAATTTTACTAATGAAATAATGCTGTTGAATCATTTTTGAAAGAACTCGCTTTACATTGGTGATTATTCTCAAAATGATGTTACCAAATGATGTGAAAAAATTACTACAATTTTTTTGTAAAGGAATTCTTTTCATCGAAAAGGTTTCTGTACAACATTGTTGCTAATTTATTTCATTTTGTTAATTTGAAAAATAAGGCCACACACAAATTTTTTTATAAACCAATTTTATTTTCGATCTAAGTTAATGGAGAATTTATTTTTTGAAATGAGCATTCGATATATATTTATAAGCTTCAATTTTAAAAAAATTCTCCAACATAATTTTTGAAAAACTATTTCACATAAAAATCATATTTGGACATTTTTTGAGTATTAAGTGCATAATCGTACTTTACTTTTATTTGTATGAGAAAAAAGTTTCGCTTATAATGATTTCTGAATGAAGTATGCTCCTTATCTTAGAACTAATGTGCCCGTAATTAAGAAAATTAATGTTTGAAAAGAAGTTTTTGTTTTCTCAATGGCGGAAATTCAAAATCAAAGGTTGTTTCGATATATGGTTTATTAACGTCACGCTTTAAAAGAAAAAGTACTCTTCACACTGTATTCATTTTTTTATTCAGGGTGTTCCGAAGTGGGACATGAAGAGGACCCGAGGAGAAAAGGGGTAGGGGATATCGGTTCAGGCCAAAATTGGAAAAAGGAAAAAAAAAATTCTCTGTCACGTGTTAAGTTATGACTAGCATATTTTTGAAAATGTGGAAAATTCACGCCCCCCCCCCTCCGTCAAATCATTATGCACTGTAATCAAAAATTAAAAAATTTCGCTGTGATTTTTTAATTTGCGAGATCTTACATAGCCGTGCTATTAATCACAGTTACACAAGTCGGGGAAAATAATTATCCCATCGATGATTTCTAATAAATTGAATAAGAAGTGATTAAATCTTAATATACTTTTCTGTATATGTGTAGTTCATATTGTAAAAAGATTGTATAGTCCTTGTGTGTGTGTTTTAGAATATAGTGTACATATTTTTCCAATTTGGTCAATTGGCAATATAATCGATAAACAGCCGATCCCCCTATTTACGGAAGGCATTGAATCTCCCCTCCCCCCCAAAAGTTCTTTTAATGGAAAATTCGTTAAATAGAGATTTATCAATTAATATACATTAGAGGTCACACAAACATATAAATTCATAACACTATATGTTATTTAAAAAAAAAGTAATATTTCACGCATTCTTGAAAATTAATATCTATTCATTTGATATATTTTACCCTCCAAACAGAAATTTGCAATGACAACCAGAATAAAAAACATTGTCCAGAGAAAAACACTGTTTTTTCAATAAAAAATTATTTTATATACAATTAATGAATACTTATAAACTTCATTTTGTAGTTTTAAACCCATAAAAGTAAAAATATAAATTTAACCTTACATAATTTTATAACCAAAAATGTTAACCAAAAGCGTCTTAAATTTAATTGCTGTTAAAATCTATTAATTTTACTTGAAGTTTTATGAAAATCTACGGCAATTTAATTGTTGTTGGTGAATTAAGCACATAGTAAAACAGTAGCGTTTTTATCTCATTTCGGACCTCGTGCGCACATCTACAGGCCCCCTTGGCACTGGTGGATCGTCCAGCTTACCCGATATAAATCTACTAAATACCTTCACGGTAGTACAATCCTGTACTTATATGTAAAATATTCAGAATTAATTGTTATTTAAGTTACTGCTTTCAATAGGAAATATAGTCTATTTTTATCTACATTAAATAAAATTTTTGCTTTTATATGCTCTAATAATATATATATGTGTGTTAACTTAACTCTGGGGTGCTACCTATATGAAGGCCAATGCATACTGTGCCCAACTCATTTTACGCGACCTTGTGCCCAGAGTCGCATGAGCAGATGTTCCGGTCAGGTAGTAAATCTGACGCGAAATCCCCAATGTTAAGTTCCCAAACATGCTTGGTTCTCATTCATCGACTCACTGAAGGGATTAAATATTGAATCAGTCTTGCTTAGCCCAGGGTTTGAACCTCGTACCTGTGGTTTGGAAGCTCAATGCACTAACCACTCAGCCACTGGGCTTCTTATATACAAAAATATTACATACATTAAAACTAAATTTTGATAATCATAAATGGAATTTACGGAAGTGTGAAAATATGTTTATTATTATTTGATTATTATTATGCTCGGTTACAATTGGATTCGTTAATTCAATGCAGGAATTTCTCTTAAAGTAATAAATTTTCTTGATATGTTTGTCATAAATACTTTGTTATCATTTTCAACCCCATTCCACAAATTAATGTTACTGTTTCCAGAAATCATAAAAATACGACAGATATTTCACTGCCTCCTATTAAACAACTTATATCAATTGTAATAGTTTCAATTTTTTTTTCTTTTCAAAATATTATTAGTTAGGATGTATCTTCAATCGAGGTTTGAGCAAATAATTTTTACTTTGATTTTTATAGGAGGATCTTTATTTTTATTTTTTATTTTTATTTGATTTGTTTCGAAATAGGTTTCATACAAAGAAATAATAATTCATTGCATATTACTCTTTATTACATTACACAAATTCATAGGGTAGAGAATCCATGATAATTAAGTTACTTTTAAAAGGATTAAAATTTGATACGTAAGAAATCTTTAGCTGATGAAAAGCAGCTAAAATTGTACTTCACATGAAGTACAATTTTAGTGTGTTGTGTTGTTTCTTATCCCATTTTAGTGCGTGACTTCCTATAATACGTGGATGCATGTGATTTTTGTTTCATTTCATACTTGTTTTTATAACAGACTTGTTGATGATATCGTAATTTACCACTTATTTGTGTACTATATAATTTACCACATATACGTGTAAAAGACGAGGATTTTTGGAACTCTGTAAAAGCTTAAGTACGGGGTCGACTTACGTATAAATTCGGTGATCTCAGTAAGTAATTTATGAAAAATATTTTTTTTTTCAAAATTTTCTGTAGATTATGCGCAAGCTGTTTTAAACTTTTAAGTTTTTGGCTGTTTGAATGCATGGGACTTTTCTTGCCAAGAGAACTATCTAAATTAAATCTAGCTCTTTGTTCCTAAAGTAGAAATGTTAGATCAATGATTATATAGTTGTTAGAGGAGGAGGGGAGGGTCTTCGTTGCAAAGAAAGAAGGCAACACTAATTTTTTGTTTTGAAGAAGAAACGGTCAAAAGACCTTGAAATCAGCTGACGAGGAGGGGAAACGCATCAACAGGGTAGCCGTGGAGTGTAGGGGTGGGGAGGCATTCGGAATCTACAGTGGTCGCAAAAAGTCCTGAACACTATCGCCACTGCTAAAATATTTGAAAGGATAATCTTAACTCGAATCAAATCTCACTGCAAAGCCATAGATTGCATTCCCCCGGATCAACGCGGCTTCCGGGAGGGCCATTCAACGCTACACCAATTGATACTTTTGACAAACATTATTCATGAGGGTTTTGCCCACAAATTTTATACAGTAGGTGTCTTTTTAGATGTAAAAAGAGCATTTGACAAAATGCGGCACGATGGTCTCACGTACAAGTTAATTAAATTGCAGTTCACTGACTATTTAATTAAAATCATTCATAATTTTTTACGCAATAGAACTTTTAGAGTTCGTGTAAATAATTCATACTCTAACACAGGATCTTGCCTCTCTGGGTGCGATAATTTCTCAACAAAAAATGAAGTCACATAGTGGGGTTGCTGTGGGGTGTATATTTTCTTAGTGATTGGAAGATTTTCAGAATCCTCATTTCCACTTGACAAGTCACTCATACAAGTGTTTCGGATTCCCGAGGCGCACACAGTATTGGACATATAGAAAAAGCTTTCTCTTAAATTCCAGCTCTTCCATTAATTTCTTCTTATTTTTTTTAATACTGTTTTTATTTTGAAGCACTTAATACATATATTTTTTTTGAATTTTCTACAACGCACTTAACTTTTAAATACACTTTTACTGTTTCGAATTTTTCTTTTTAATATTTTAATGCAATATTGGGCTAAGTTAATGCCAAAGCAATGTTTAACTCAAGGCCCAAGGTAGAAGGTGACGTTTCCAGATGGAAGCAGGAACCCCACTAAACCATCCTACGTATAATTGTCATTTGATGTTGAGGCACTTAGATTCATCAGTATGACCATAGCAACAGGTGGGATCTGGTCTGAAAGCTCATTTTAATGATCTTTTTCATTCTTATAAGTCTAATTAATTAAAAACTAGGGGTAGGTACCTCCTTGCCCGCCTAATGGTGGATCTACTCTTATTGGGCAATAATTGCTTTAAAATTTGTAGTACATCGTTACGTTTAACAACTTTTGCACGTTCATGCAAATCCTCTCTATCATAAATATAAGTTTATCAAAAGTGTGGTTTTGCTCCATTTGGTTGTAAAGGTGTAGTTTCTTTTGTTAACTTCATTATAAGTGGAAATAATTTATTACAGCATCATGAAAAATTTTGGGATTATAAACGAGATATCTTTGGGAGAATAATCAGTTCTGTCAGTGAATTGGGTATTAACTCATACTTTTACTACTAAAATCATTTATGTTTAGTTATGTTTCAAGGTTTTTAATTTTAAAAACCTATATCTGTGTTTTTAAACATAGTTAACAACATTAGAAGCTTTTTTTGTTTTCATTAATTTTTTCCTATTGAGAAATTGCCGAGATCAAAACATTCTTACGTTACTAAAATACAATATTGGAACAGGTGAAATACTACTGAAGATTGTATGACTGAAACCCAGCCTTTTGTCAGCTGACACTACAATGAAACTTCAAAATTCAAGTATTCCGTATACAAGCATTTCAAATATAACTAAATTTATCTATGATATTACAAAATGTATTATAATACTACAGTAAAGTAATTTAAAAGTCGTGTAATAAAAAGCATATTTTCTAAATTGCACCGACTTAAAACAGAGAAAACATTAGATGTTATATTTACAAACATGGGGTTTCTAATTTTATTTTGTATCATTATTTTTTTAAGAGTTTCAAATTTTTTACTAAAATATTATGTTACGATTAAAGTGAATAATCTGTTATTGTAACAAATGCTATAATTTTATGTAAAACATACCTTAAATATAAATATATATACAGTCGACTCTCGATAATTCGAAGTTGGAGGGACCAATGAAAAACTTCGAATTATTAAGAGGGTAGGAAAAATCTCCCAAAATACACGAAGAGAAGTTTTTTTTCTAACACACATTTAAATTTAAAACTGTAATAAAGCAACAATTGCACATAATTTTTTTAAAGTACATTTTATACAGTATGAAAATAGAACAGAAGTTTAAAATCCTATATTGAAAGAATACTTATGTCTTGAAAAGAACTATTAAAAGAATATACATACTAAATATAATTAATCCTTTTTGTCGAAAAAATCTGTTATCTTTTTTTGTTTTAAGGCATTCAATCTAACTTTGTCGATAGATTTTTCTAGAACAAATGAAGCCTGTAAAAGTCTGCATCAACTCGATTTTGAAGGAAAAAGTTGCGTAGTTTGTTTAGTGTGACACTTTAGCTTCTGACAGAGTTGCCGGAGTCAACTCCTCCGATTTGTCTTCATCACTTTCTATTATTGTGGTCCAAAGACACAATTTCAGCGTCAGATAGAGCTCCCCATACAGCAATGTCCGTGTCAACCAACATGTAGTCGTCAAACGTCAAATCTTGTTCTGGAAGAGCTTCCCAAAGGGATGGTTCGGCTTTAAATTCAGTGAGTGTATTGTCCACATCAACCAGATTCGGTGAGGGGAAGCCTGACTTTTTAAAACAGTTGTGGTTTGTCAAAGGAGTAACAGCTCTCCAAGCCTTGTCAATCATGATCAAAGCTGTTAAAATAGAAATAGTAGTTACATGCATGCTGATTCAAAACGCTTTTAATAACTTCACGCCGATAAAAAGTTTTAAAATTATGCATGATGCCCTGGTCGAGTGGCTGAAGTTTTGAGGTTGAGTTTGGAGGGAAAAACTGAACTTCACATTTTATAAAGTTGGTGCGTTATTGTGCACAGTACAGTTGTCTAAAAATAAGAGAATATGTCATTTTTCTCTTTTCATATCCGAGTTCAGTGAGACCAACCATTCATTAAAGAGTTCGTTGGTCATCCATGCCTTCTTGTTTGAGCGGTATTTGATAGAGATTGAGTTTATGCCCTTGAAACACCGAGGTTTTGCAGATTTTCCTATGACGACAGGAGTAATCTTTTCTGAGCCGTCCATGTTTACAGTCAGTAAAATAGTTAACCTCTCCTTGGCATTTTTCTTTTTTGAATGTAAATGTTTTTTCTGGCAAACACTTGAAAAAGAGTCCAGTTTTATCCGAGTTGAAAATGCTACGTGGTTCGTACTCCTTTATTAGATCCGAAAGCGAGTTCTGCCACTTAGAACAAACGTTAATGTCGACACTTGAGCTTTCCCCGGACATTTTTTTGAAGACTATTCCATTCCTTTTCTTAAAATTTGTAAGCCATCCCTCGCTGGCTGAAAACTTGATTCCTAATTCTTAATTCTTTGGCGAATGCTTTAGCCTTTTCCTTCAATAAAGAGCCACCCATCGGAATATTCTGTCCTCGACACTGTCTCATCCATGAAACTAAACACTGTTCAAGACGTGGAAAAATATCCTTTACTAACGCGTTTTCTCACTCTACTCGAAGATGCACTAGACATTTTCTCTTTATTCTTCAGAATAGTGGAGAGAGTGCTCAGTGGGATTTCAAATGCTTTGGCTACATCAACCTTCCTCTCACCTTCTTCAACTGATTCTATCACCTTTTTTTTTCAGAAATTGTTAAGCACTTGTACTTTTTAAAAGAAGACATGTCGTTCCTTTCGTGTGATAAGTTGACACTGAGGTGAGGTGTAAAGTAGTGGCCCAAGGCTTATCGAAATTAACAGGAAGGAAACGCAAATCACCACAACTTTTTAAAGTAATATTTTTAATTTAAAATTTGGAACATCTAAAACGAACACAAGGCGTATTCACAGTTCATACTCAGCTACGGGGTATACTTAATAGCAGGGGTCGACAACTACGGCACGTGGAGCAATTCTTACTGGCACATTACCGCACTTTTTTTTTAAAAAAATAATAGAATAAAGTTAAATCCCTGTCTCCTATCTTTCCTTCGTACATTTTTATATAAAGGTTTTATTTCTCATTTTCAATCATCTGCCATAAAATGATTCTGCGGAATTATCTTGGATGTAGTTCGAGTGCTTTATTAAAAAAAACCTGTTTAAATGTGACTCATTATTAGTAATAAATAAAATCTCAACGCAAATCAAAATTATTATGCAATACTTGTAAAAGAAAGCATCACTGATTACTGCACAGTGAATAAAAAAGAAAGCAGTTTTTCTTTTATCCATCAAAAGCTTGGGTATCAACGGTAAAAAGAAAAAACAGATAGCTTAGGAATAAATCAAAATTCTGCTTAGCAAATACCGGAAATATAATACACAAAGTAGTTATTCTATCAACATGCACAATTTGGACTGAAAATAAGTTCAGTAAAAAAAACCGCTCGTGAGATAATTAGGTACAGGAAGTGAATCTAACTTCATAATATTGAAGGTTCGAATTATCGAGAGTTTTATAGGAGAACTTGGAATTATCGCGTGTTGTTGGCTGGCTAGTCACAAATTTTACTTCGAAATATTGAGAGTAACAAAACGTATGGTTTTAGTTCGAAATATCAAGAGTTTTTCTAGGGGCTGAGCATATACTTCGAATTAGTGAGAGGTTCATATTATTGAAAGTTCGAATTATCGAGAGTCGACTGTATATATATATATTCAAACATATTTACTTGAAGTACTACTTTGATAAAGTGCATAATTTGAAAAATAACATTTTTTTTTAAAAAAAAATTAGATCTTTAGAAGCATTATTAGCTTTTGTTTTAAACCTTTGCAAACATTAACGGTTTTTTTCTCAGAATTTTCAATTCTGAGGATATATTTCTGCCAAGGATTTTTTCTAATCAAGATAATCTTAAAAAGAATTTTGTAGATTTTCTTCATACACTCTGTAACAGAAAAAAACGCTCCAAGAAGGAGTGGCTCAAATGCAATAAAATTTTGTATGCAAAGACATTAGAACCGAACATGCAAATGATTTAAATTTGGTGTCCTAGGAATGAATAGCGAGAGCTACAGCGCATTGGAACTATGCACTCAGCAAGTGTCTATAAGAAGCGATTTTCAATATGAATGTCAACATTTCTGTTGCATTGTGATTTAGGATATCTTCCTACCACTGAAAAAAATGATTGGTGCAAGATTCGAGCTTATTACGAGCAACTGTCCGAGTTTGAAAGATGTCGTATCATTGGACTGAAACAGGCCGGTTAGGAAAATCGGAGAATTGCTCGTTATATGGGGCAAAGCGATGCTGTCATTATAAGATACTGGCAAAAATGGGTAAGCAATGGCAGATTTCAGCGTCATGATGGTAGCGGTCGACCTAGGGCTACAGTAGATCCAGAGGAGAAATTCATTGTATAATCAGCTGTCACAGCGCTTGATTCATCGTTATCAACAATCAGACGTTGGATCGACACGTGAGTGTCCACCATGACCATTCACAGATCTCTGATGGAGTAAAATTTACGCTCGTAGCAACCACTACGTCACCTGCCACTTAAACCTGCACACTGTCAAGCCAGATTACGGTGGTGCTTGGCTAGCTCGGGTTGAAATCATGCTGACTGGGACGTATAGTGTTTAGCGACGAATATCGATTCGGACTGTGTTCTGGCGATCACCTAAGACGTGTCTGGAAACCCCCAAGGCAGCGTGCCGATTCTGCTGTCATTACTACACGTTATACAGACCCTCAACCAGGAGTTATAGTTTGGAGTGCCATTTCTTTTGACATTCGGGCTTTTTGTTTATCATTAGAGGCACACTTACAGCACAACGGTGTATTGACCACATTCTGAGAACTGTTTTGCTAACGCTTCTTTTGCAGAACTTTAGCCTTATTTTTCAGAAGATAAGGTCAGACTACATGCGGCACGTGTTGCTATGAACTATCTTACAGTGTCAAATACTTCCTTGGCCAGCCAGATCGCTAGATCTTTCTTCAATAGAGCATGTCTGGGATGTGATGGGAACACGATTTCATCTACCAGGGAATGTTGATGGCCTTGCCCAATGATTGGAGGAAATCTGGCGAGAAACACAGCTGGTGACCATCAGGGTACTTTATCACTCCATGCCACGTCGTGTGGCAGCTGCTTGCATCCAGGCTAGAGGCTGGTCAACATCGCATTGAGCTCGTTACTTTGTAACTGCGTCTAACTCTGAAGAAAATCATTACATTTTTCTGAAATTTTATACATTTTCTATTCTGTACGTAATCTTTCTAACCACCGATTTCTGCCTTATCTGACAACTCTTTCTTGGTGCGTCGATTTTTTTTGTTATAGAGTATATATTTGTTTTTAAAAAATAGTAGGGATATCGAGGTTTAGCTATAAAAATAGTTATTAAGATTCAACAAGGAATTTTTTGTAAGGGAAATTAGTTTTAAAAATGTATAGCTGAAGTTTAAAAAAAATATATTATGAAATTAAAACGACAACATATGTATCATATAGATTGCATTGAGCTTTACATTAATAAATATAATAATACATTATAAAAATCGCATTTTTTTAGTTTTTCGAAGATTCTAAACATGCGGCCCACAACTTATAATAAAATAGACCATGTGGCCCGTAATATCACACGAGTTTGATACCCCTAGTCTAGAAGAAAGTCGAACCACAACATCCAGAATATTCTAGCTTGTCATATCCCCAACACTTGGCCATCGAGAAAGGTGCTGTACAGAAGCATGACTCTGAGTTAACATCCAAATGTTTCAGAAAACAAGGTCAGAAAAAGTTTCATTAAATTGCAATCCCTAATATATTGGTATAAGTTCAGACCTAAAAACCGAAATGTAGACAATCCTCCTAATATTGATGTCAAATGGACCACCAGATGTCTCAATGTGCACGCAACTTCCAGAAATACCATTGTCGCCAAAGCTGCTATCAGTATAGATTTTCAATGCCGAATGAGGGATGCCATGCATTTTCTCTATAACAATCTGTCTAGTGAATTCTGGTATATCAGACCCTTTACGAACTTTGGTCAATAGCTCAGTGTGGAAATGTATTCGAACAGAATCGAACTTTAAATGGGAAAAGGGCTTTAGGAGTGAGGTTCAACATCACACAGAAAACAGGTTAACTAGATAACTTATTGTAATATTTTACCAGACTATAGCTTTTTCTTATAGAAAAAGTTGGTAAATCACTATCATACAAAACAATGTTATCAGGGCAGTTATTACAAAGACCAGTAATTATTCTTGCGGCGCTTAGTTCAATTCGTTCAAGAATATTTGCGTTAGCTTCAGAAGCACGAAAAAAAAACTGGAAAGCCATATTTCAAAGTTGGCCTCATCAGTGAGATGTAGGCTGTTCTCATGGTATTAGCGATTGCACCCCACTCACGTCTGGAAATATAGCTGAGAATGTTAAGTTTTTTTCTGCATTTGGCTACTTGAGCTTCTATATATCTGTTATTCACCATCTCTTGGTCAAGATTGTAACCCAGATATTTGGCATTTTTTGTGCAATTTAATTGGATGTCATTCATAAAAACAGTTGGTTCAAGACGACATTTATAAACTTTCCAAATCCTTTCAGAGCTTGCTAAGCCGAGAATCACAGACAACTCTACTTAAGGAGTAAGCTACAGTCGTTTGTGTCGGTGCCGACACACATAGATTTTTTTTAAAAAAAGAGGTATAATTAAAAAAATATATCGATAAGGAAAAGGTTAAATCTTAAGCATCGGCAAAAAATAGAATAACGAAGAAATGGTCAGGAATATTTCCTCGTTACGAAACAAACCACCAGAGGTAGCTCTAGGTCTGAACAAACAGAACCATCGCCCGGGATGAAAAATTTTAAGGGTGGCATTTGGATCAAAGTTGAAAAATATATATCTTTTTTGTTACAAAAAATTTGATACATTTCCTGAATTATTGGGTCTGAACTTGGCATTTCATTTATCGTACCTTATTTTTTTTTATTTTGCACTCTATAATTTTATGAAAATTTTCTTTTACGTTGAAACTTGAAGAGTTCGAGGCTGCAGTATATGTTAAAGCAGGAAATTTAATACATTTACACATTCTTCACTTGTAGCTTTCTCCTCATCCACGAGTGAGGTCACAACGAACATTCCTTTCACCCTTACGATATCCGGTTTCAGCTATCCAAAAGGGGATAAGGGTAATAAGAGATTTTGGTAGACGGAGAGTCACTGATGGTGCTTTATTTTAATCTTGAGTGTAGTTACTATAAGTTAAAAGAAACGCTTGTTATTCTCACCATAAGTAGACTACTTTTCAAAGAAGTTGACCAGCTTAAATAGACGATTCATTTGCTTTTACTCACTTTTTAGAAACAACAAGTAATTATTATTCTTAATTTTGAATTATTTTGAATCTTTTAAAACTTAAAATAATATATATATATATAGAGAGAGAGAGAGAGAGGGGGGGAGGCGACATTGAAAAGACGGGCAGCATTTTCTATGTTTGTCCAGCGTGGCAAAATTACTAGGGCCGGCCCTGAAACCACGTTCCGTACAATAATGCGTTAAAAATTGAGGAATACAGGCTGTCCTTACCAGGAAGTAATGTTGTGACTCAATGTTTTTTTTTTCCTACAGTAAATAAGTGGATATCTGAAAAATCACGATTAAGTGTTGAGAATTCGAAAGCAATTTATGTATGAAATATAATTTAATACGTCCTTGTGAAAAATTTCATGACATTTTTTAAACAACAATCTATCAAAAGAGATCACTCAAATGCATAAAATGCCAAAGAATAAAATAATACTGCTCTATAGTATTATTTTATTTTTTATATTCTAACTAAGCACAATTTTATAGCGTATTATATTTCTAAAATGTATTTTTTTTTGTAACTTTAAAAAAATATATCACAGTAATATTTTTGCGTTCCGCAAAACGTTTATTGCTCCATATAGATCAATTTTTTAATCAAGAATACCCCACTCGTACGGTCAATTTTGTACCGCTTTATCAATATTAAAATCCAGTCACCTTAGTATACTCCATTGTTTCTCAAACTTTTAATATTGGCGACCCATTAATAAATCATAATTTTCATCCCCTGCCCCTCCATACAAACAACATTACATTGAATTCAATTATACTATATTTTACGCTTAATCTACCACACGACTTTAACCTTTAAAGTGCCACCTTGAATATATGCGTCTCTCCCAACCATTGCGTTAAATGTCCGGGCGTCTGTATTTCTATTATGTGTGCATTGCTATCCATAAAATTATTCCGAAGGTTTTGCAACGCAATAAAGGAGGACAGTGTTTGCGAAGTGTTTACTTATATCAGAAGATTTCTTTATTTATTCCTTTCCTAGCCACCCCCTCACAAATACATCACCAACATACACCAACGGGGAGAACCGTGGCATCGGGGAGCAAATTGTGTAACTTTTAATCGGCAGTTAAGGGATTATTTATAAAGCGTACAAATTATCAAGTATAAGTTGATTTTTGTCTATATTTTTAACTATGACAAGCCCATGGCGTCCCTTAAACGTTTTTGACTTAGTATTGTCATATTAATTATAAAATACGTTGTGTGTAGAACTGATAAATTTATAAGTGTATTATATTAGTGTAAATGTTAATTTCATTTTTTATTATGCCATAATTTATTTTGTTTGTTTACTTCCAGTAAATTAATATATTTTTTTAAAAATAATTTTTTGTTGTCGACTTTTCAATATGCTCGCGCTCCTCTCTCAGATTTATCACGGCCCCCAAGGGGGGTGCGCCCCATAGTTTGAGAAACGCTGGTGTACTCGCATAAAAGTGAATTTCGCAATATTTTAAAGGAGAGGAACATAAACCAAGAAAATTGAAATTTTAGGTGAACATTTTAGTTAATTAATAAATTTAAAATCTGTAGAAATCCATCTTATGAAATTACATCTTTACAGTATAACTGTCACAAATTACGACACCGTATTATATGGATTCAGCATTGTAAAAGTATAGCGAAAAACGTATAGCAGTGTAACTATATTGACTATCTTTATATTTATCTCAATATGTTCAAATAAAGTAAGTAACAGGATATATAAGTAAAATAATAAGAATTAAGCTTCTAACAAATTCAAAATTATTTACAAATTGCTTCTCGCTGGTAGTAGAGCACGTGTTTATACATGCTTACAATTTTACATAAACCACTTTGAAGAGCAGAAGGGTGAAATGTAAAACACAGAAGGGGTGAGGGCAGTGATTTTCAACCACTGTGCCGCGGCACTTTTGTGTGCCGCCAAATTTCAAAAGTGTGCCGCCAAGTTTTGCAAATATATAATAATGTTAATATTATTAAATTATATCATTTAAAAAGAAAAATATTTTTAACATGAATATATATTTAAATCCACAAAAAAAATAAATTATTTTATTATTTGCTTTGCAACGCGTTTTTTTTTAGTGCCAAATTATGATGAAGCGGCGTGCATATCAATAGGAATATGTCTCAAGTCAGCGCACACTTGCCACTTCTGCGTACAAAACGTGTTGTTTTAGTGATAGTTGGGATTCACAAGGTGTTGCAAAGTAGTTACTGCACCTTTTCTTTCGTTAAAATTGGCAAATGTGTGTGATTCGGTTTAATATTAATTTATTTGCAGATCCTTCTGAAAATGGATAAATGGTTAAAAAGAAGAAAGTTTAATGATGATAACAGTGATAATGATAACATTAGGGACCAAGTTAATGAGCCAACCCCCGGCACAAGTAAAAATACTTCTTGCTCAAAAAAATACGTTGTCCATCGGAAATATAATGATGATTTTTTGAAATTTGGATTTACCTCTACAATGGAAAATGACATAGTTGTTCCCGAGTGTGTGATATGTGGTTTTTTTAAATTATCAAATAGTGCTATGGTTCCTAGCAAACTCCAACGTCACTTGGTGACTAATCATCCTTCGCTTTCAACAAAAGATAAAAGCTACTTTGAAAGGTCTTTATCATCAAAAATTAAGCAAGTAAAAGTTTTTGAAAAACAAGTATGTGTGTCTGAAAAGGCTCAAGTAGCTTCTTACGAAATAGCTGAATTGATTGCTGTTAACTTAAAACCTCACAATTTGGCTGAAGAAATTATATTACCTACTTGTCGCAAAATTGTAAAAACAATGATTGGTGGATCAGCTGATATTGATATTTGCAAAATACCACTTTCAAATGATACAATCCATCGCAGAATTAAAGATATGTCAGAAAATATTGAGCAAAATACTGGAAAAACTCTTGCAAATTCGAATTTTGCTCTACAAGTCGACGAAACAACAGATATTACAGGAAATGCTCAATTAATTGCATTCGTTAGATTTATTCCCGAAAATGATATAATTAATCAATTTTTATGTTGTCGGGAGTTACCTGATTTTACAACTGGTAAACATATTTTTCAAGTAATTAGTTCATATTTAGAAGAAATTAAAGTTTTTGAAGTCATGTATTGGCATTTGCACAGATGGTGCTCCAGCTATGACTGGACATCTAAAAGGATTTGTAGCACATGTTAAAGAACTGAATGAGGATATATTAGTTACCCATTGTTTTTTGCATCGAGAAGCACTTGTTACAAAATTTTTGCCATCAGATTTGAAAATAGTTCTGGAACAATGTGTTAAAATGGTTAATTATATCAAATCAAGACCATTAAAAAGTAGATTATTTAGTAAATTATGCCAAGCTATGGAAGCCAAGTACGAATCCTTGTTACTCCATACAGAAGTAAGATCGTTGTCCAGAGGAAAAGTTATATCTCGTGTGCTGAAATTAAAAGACGAAATGAAAATATTTTTTGAACAAAATAAAAATTATGAATTTGTTCATTTGTTGGAAGATAAAATATGGTGTACTAAACTGGATTACTTATCAGACATTTTTGTTATTTTTAACAACATCAATTCAAGTATGCAAGGGCCTAATGAAAATATCTTAAACTCAACCGATAAGCTGGTGGGATTCAAAAAACAAATAACTTTATGGAAAAATAAAGCTCAGGAAGGCAATTTAGAAAAGTTTGAGTCAGTCCCTAAAGACAGTTATAAAACTATTAAATTAATTGTTATTGATCATTTGACAACATTAGAGGAGAGAATTATTCATTATTTCCCAAAATTAGATATTAAGAAATTTGACTGGGTTCGTAATCCATTTCTCATAACGTATACTTCTATATTTGACTTAACTTTGAATGAAGAGGAAGAACTCATTTAGCATTCCAATAATCGAGATTTAATTTTAAAACATTCAGAAGAATCAATTAATTTATTTTGGATTAACATCAGATGCGATTATCCAATGATAGCCAAAAAAGCTTTAAACATATTATTACAATTTTCCACATCTTATTTGTGTGAATTCGGATTTTCAGCATTAGCCAACATTAAAACTAAAAAAAGATCAAGATTGTTAAATGTAGAAGACGATATGAGAGTAGCATTGTCATTTTTACGACCAAATATAAATGAAATTATCAAAAAACATCAAGCTCAAATTTCTCATTAAAAATATTTTTATTATTAGCTTGTAATTAATCCCTTAATAAACGTTTAGTTATTATTGTAGTATATATTAGTTTATTTCATATATTTAAAATTTTTGTCATAAACTATTTATGCAGTGTGTTGTAGTAAGTAAATAATTTTTATCTTTTTCTTTGTGTGCCGCCAAATTTTGAAATCGTTAAATATGTGCCGCAACAAAAAAAAAAGGTTGAGAATCACTGGGTGAGGGAGTTAAGAGTTTGCCAACGTGATTTTGAGTATTTTATATCCAACTATATGCAAGAACACACTTCTTCGCCAAATACAAATAGTAAGTATGTTGAAGTTTTTATCACTGCAGATAATGATTTTAAACAAATTAAAATTTAAATAAAATAAAGTTTTTGTTTTTTCCTTTCAAAAAGGACTTTTAAGAATAATTAATGTTATTCTTCTATAAACAAAATTTATCGAAAAGTATTTATTTGAAAAATACTTGTAGATGCCTAATTTTTTTTTACTTTTTAATAACGCTTGTATTTAAGGAAGTAGCAATTTATTATATTATTTATTCTCATTATTCGTAAAAATGGTAATTGAGAGTCAGCCGTTATATTTTTTTCTTTGTCTGTAAAATATTTTATACTCAACAACTTGACTTACTTATATATTGTTTGGATTTTTAATTTCATTATTATTAAGTATACCTCATAGAATCAAATACCCTATGAGTATCTAAAGGCTTTATTAGATTTTTCTTATATTTCGGTGGAAGATTTCCAATCAATATAGATTTATACAGTGCATGATTTAACCCTTTCGCGGGCACAAAGCTAAAATACATTGTTCTGTTATAAAGTAATTGATACATGTTATGTTCTCATCCGCTTTAAATATTATTTTGTCACAAAGAAATCTGATCAGGGGTTTTGTTCCCGGGTGGTGGCTAGACGTTATAGCCAGGGCGCACTCAAGACATTTAAACTACTTTTCAGAACAGAAATAATGAATCATATTAGAATAAACTTGTTACGAAAAATTAGCATTTATGCTAATAACTATTTCAATAACAATTAAGTACAAAGTACAAGTGTAATAAAATAATAATAGAATAATTGTAAAATATAAAACTTACTTATACATTGAAATTTGCATATTTATCCCCATTTTATATTTTATTTAACTTAAGTATAAAAAGACAGAAGTAATATTTTTAAGGATTTAAGTTAGTTATTTCTTAAATTTGATGAGCTATTTACTGTGAAACTTTTCAAAGCAATTAGAACCATTTGCTTGAAGACACAGTAGTACTCACAGAAAAGCTATAATGAAAGATTTTCGCACACAAGAATCTCTCGTTCCACATATTTAAAAAAAATTGTTAATATTTCCCTGCCCCAACATTCTCACTTGATTCTAAGTACTCTCCCTCGAGTGATGGAAGAGTGAAAACTTCCAGGTCATTTTTCTGTTGTATGTGGGCAGTAAATAGAGCATATATCCACATGTAAAAGCTTTCCAAAAACCTAAGTAAAACCTTTTTTAAAGTGCACATTTACTTAATTCATTCAAATTAGAGAAAAGTAAACCTAAGACTTCCCGAAATTTTTTTCACAGATCAGAAATTTTATTTATAGAAATCAAAATACAATTTGTAGATTTTGACCGAGAAAAACTGTCTGTAACTACCCAAAAGTGGACATGAAATGCAAAAAAAGGTATCGTGCTGCCATCTGTAATGATTGTTATGCGTTTTAACTTCAATTATCGCATGTGGAAAGACTAAATATCCACAACCCGCTTAAAGAAAAAAAATTGTTATATGGCAAGACCTATTAACCACTGCCCCAAAAGGGTTAAAAAATTATATTTTTCTTTCGGTGTCATATTTCGCATGTCTTTTATAATGCAAAAAAATAATACGTGAGATTCTTAAAACATTTCGGAATTTTTGTAGAAGTAGAATTCGCTGATACCACTAGCCTTTTTCTTTTTTTCAGATACAGTAAGATCTTTATGTAACGAAGTCGCTAGATCCCCCCAAAATATTCGTTGTACGGCAATTTCGCACTCTCTATACAGAGGTTTATCTTCCAATTTTCTTTATGAACCACATAAATAAAATTTTAATTCATATTACTATATAATAAAAAAAGTAATTATTCCCACCATTTTTGTAAATTAATACACATTTATTTTATATATATTACGTATCAAAAAGAAAGAGAAAAACTGCAAGGAAAGTTTCTTGACGCTTTTATCCACTTCCTGAACAATAAAAAGTTTTCTTTGGTACCCAAGCACTTCGTTTCGAGCTTCAAGAAACGAAGTTACCAATTCGACTGATCAACGCTACAAATGAACGGATGCAAGTTCAAGGACACTTAGACACGGGAAAACTCTATTAAGGAGGAAAAGGAATGTCGAAGAAGTTTCTAGTGAACTAGACGATGAGGATTAAATGTTGCACTTCTCGAATCATACGGCCAGAATTCTATTGCTCTCGGCAAACTAGTACCTAATTGAACCAGTTTAAGATGAGTTAAGAGAAAGAATAACTTGACATACTTTGAAATACTGGAAAAAAAATTAGAAAAAAATTGAATCATAAAAGAAAAAATTCGTTGTATAGAAAATGCACTTCGTTATTGGGAGGTTATTTTACAAAGAAAATCGTGAAATGTTCTTGGATTCAGGAAGAAAAATCACATTATAGACAAATTCGAAATATACACTGCTGGCCACCGTATATGCAATACCCTGAAGGAAGCATGCAAATAACACGAAATTTACAACATGCATTAGCAGAGGTGAGATATGCAAATGACTAGAATTTCAACGGAGAAACACATCACGCGCGCCTGTGGCACCACCTCAAAGCGCTTTCTAAGGCTTGGAGATTTCGATCATTTCAAGTTCAGCACTTGTGTTTTTCTTGTGATTTTTTCAAAAAAAAAAAAGATCGGTTATGTCTCGTAGAAAAGAGCGATCATTTTTTGACCGACAGAGGAAGTTTGACAGAGGAAGAATAGTGAGTTACCGAGATTGTGGATTATCTTTCAGGTAAATCGGTAGTCTTGTTGGTCGAAACCAAACTGTAATGCGGATATATGACCGTGGGATGCAGGAGGAGGGTACGATGGACCGACGTGGTCGATCGCATCCACCTCAGTGCAACACTTCATGTAAGAACAGGCAAATTGTGCGCATGGCTGTGACGGATCTGTCAGTCATTTCACGTACCATAGCACAGCACATTGTGTCCTTAACGCCTCATTCAGTTTCTGCGCGTACAACTCGACGCCGTTTACAGCAGTGTGGTCTGTCTTTAAGACATATATTGCTTTGTCCACCCTTGACGCAGAACCACAGACGTCTCCGCCACCAGTGGAGCGATGAAAGAAGGATGTGGGCAGCAGAATGGAATGAAGTTGTCTTTACTGACGTGTCTCGTATCTGTCTGCAACACCACGATGGTCGGATTTGAGTCTGGAGACACTGTGGAGAAAGGATGCTGAACAGCTGCGTTATGCATCACACTGGAGCTGCCCAGGGAAGTATGGTAATGGGCGGTATTGGATATCACTCTCGCACCCCTCTAGTTCACATTGCCGGTATTTAAAAACAGCCAGCGCTACATCTCCGAGATGTTGGAGCCAGTTATTCTTCCTACCTTCAGGGCTTTGCCACAGCCTTATTTCAACAGGATAATGTGCGACCAAGCGTGGCCTGCATGGACCAAAGATTCTTCGTCAATCACCAGATTGAATTGCTTCCCTGGCTGGATCGCTTTCCGGATCTTCGATAGAAAACATGTGGTCCATGGTTGTTCAACGATTGACCCAGATTACACCCCCAGCTGCCACACCAGATCAACTTTTGCAACGTGTGGAAGCTGCTTGGTCTGCTGTACTCCAAGAACACAGTCTGAGTCTCTTTGAATCAATACCGAGGCGTGTGGCAGCTGTGATCTCCAAGAATAGTGGCTATTGATCCTGGCAGGAAGCACACTTAACAGAAGTCAATAAATTTAATCATTTGATACTTGGTCAACATGTTATCTACAAAATAAATTTTGTTGTGCTATCTTTTGTCTTTCTTGGTGTTGCATTTACGGTGGCCAGCAGTGTAGATGTTGGCAACATGGAGTTTCGACTGAACTTCTAAGGTAACTTACACAAAAAAGTTTTTGATATCAAACCATTTTTTTATATATTCTCTACAGATCCCGACAAAAGGGTGGGGAGGAGGCGTCCATGGGTCCAGACTCCCCATTACGTTCGAATTTTTAAAAATTAATTATATAATTCTGTGTACTGATATACATTGTACTTAAAATTTAATTAAGTATTTGTTATGAATAATTTATTTGATTAATTAATGTTAATTGTATTATTTATTTTATTAATTATTATTAATTTTTTATTAATGTTTTATTAATTAATAATTCTATAATTAATTTTTTACTGTTTTTGTACCCGACAATCGACAAAATTAAAAGAATATTTTTTTTTGGTTTATTGGGTTATGCGATATGAAAATGATGGATTTGGAACCTTGTTTGAGAAATTCCTGAGAGAGCCAGTTCTGGAAAAAGTTTCTATTGATGTAAAGGTTTCGCATTTCTAAATCCAAATTATGTATATATTATACATTCAATAAAGAAACAATTGTGCTTACTTTTAATGTGTATTTACATTAAAAAAAATTCTCATAAATCTTGAATGGTGCTTCGATGTTCTCGATCCAAGAAAATCTCCAATTGTACTCGAAAAGTGACGCTAAGATTTTCTACACATGATCAGAAATCTTATCATATCTCAGATACTTATGTGTTAAAATACGAAATAACTAAATGTTGCTTCAAAGAAAAGTTTTTTTTTGTCATAACTTATTTAATCTAAGACTCGAATCAACAATGTTCTGACATGATGCCGCTTACTTTCCTCATTGTGAACCAATTTTTTTAAAGTTCCAACTGAGTTGCATATCGAAACATTTCAAATGCAGAAACACTTCTCAAAGCTTGGTGTTTAGAACAAGGAGTGAAAAAACTTTTAGTGAAGAGCTTTCTAAAAATTAAACATTTAAAATTTGTTTTCACGTATTTGTAGGAAGTAGAACAATTATTTTTAAAAATACGGTTTCAATGCATAGATTATTTCAACGTATAAGTAGGATTTAGATGTAATGATAAAATTTTCCTTGAATTCATCAAATGCTCTTGCAAGCTATCCCCACCCCTCTGTAAATAAGGAAAAAGTAACTAGTAAGTCGAGTATAGGGTCAGGGGGAATGTTTTTATGTAAGGAATCTGTTTGTTAACTTCCCCTTAACTTACCAAACGTGGTTTGGTCAGGCTTGCATAGAGACAGGATTAAATTCTTTCTATGCTGTTTCCATACCACGTGTTTAAAAGTCAGCTTACCACTGTTGCATATTTTCACTAGTGTCTCAAATACAACACGGCTGGCAATATGAGTTTTTACTGCGCATGCGATTGGACAAGTCTATTCTCGAACGCAGGAGAAACGTGTTTCTGGCAGCCGTGTTGGGTGTTGTGATGGGTTTCTCCCTGCCGTGTTGGATTTGAAATCATACTGTGTACCCATACCCATTTCTCCTGCTTTCCTGAATAGACTCGCCCAAACGCATGCGCAGTAAAGACTCCCATTGCCAGCCGTGTTGTATTTGAGACATTAGACAAGGTCACCAACTTGTCGATCGGGGTTTGGTCATGAGACAAGAATGAATTCTTCCTTTGCTGTGTATACCAGGTGTTAAAAAGTCAGCTTACTACTTTTGCATATTTTCGCATTCAGTAGTGTGCTGTTGTTGAAGAAAGATTAAAGAACAATTTTAAACAAGCGACTTTCTTATCTATAATTTCATCTATTTGAGGTAAGTTGTAAATTTTTTTGAATATCTGATTATGCATCCGAATTTCCTTAAATGTGTAGTTTTTAATTCGTACTGTATTTTGAGAGCATGAAGATTAAAATGAAGCACATTGAATTTGCCCTTATATGTATTTCTGAACAAATTTATGATCATGTTTCCGATAAATTATATTTCTTCTGCTACTGGGTATTTTTTAAAGATGTTTTTCCCACAATATTAGTATTATTTACTTAAAAGCTGATGTGCAGCATTAATTTTCCTACGAATTAAAATTTTCCGATGGAAAATACGCTGCTGAACCATTTTTGAAACAACACACATTACAGTGGTGATATTTCTTAAAATGATATTTCTGCATAAAGTGCTGCAAAAAATATTGCTACAACCCTTTTGTAAACAAATTCTTTTTTAGAAGGGTTTTGTACAACACTGTAACTAATTTATTTTATGTTATTTGTTTATTTATTTGATTCAGGAAAAAATAATGCCAATTTTTTTCGGTAGAGATTAATGAAAAATTTTTTTTTTTTGGAAAAGAGAATTCGTCACATTTATCAGCTTTGGTTAGCAGAATGTTTTCTAATAATAATTTGAGTATAAATGTCACATATAGAAAAAATTTTCAACGTTTTTCTTGGTATGGAAAGAATTAGCGAAGTATATATTAACTCTTTCATCAGAAAAAAATGTTTGTTTAGAGAATGCTTTGCATTACATGCAAGATTCCAAAATGAATATGCTCCTAATCGAAGAATTAATGTGCTTATAGTTATGAAAATTAATATTTGAAAAACTTTTTTCTTATTTTAAAGACAGAGGAATAAAAAATAAATGGTTGTCTCGATTAACTTTGTATTAACACCACACTTTGAAACAAAAATGATCACTACGCACTCTTTTTTTTTAATACAGGGTGTCCCAAAACTTAACGTAAATGGGGGGAGGGGCGTGAAAACTCAGGAAATATGTCTTATGGAAAAAATTGAAAAAAAGAAAAAAATACATCTATATATCCTTTGTTAAGTCATGATTAGCATATATATATCTTTGTATATTTGAAAAATTGACAACTTCCTTCCTCACATTGGTTACTGTAATCAATAATTAACCAATTTCATTGCTGTTTTTTCATTGACGTCGTTAAACGTAGTAAGGCTACTAATCCCAGTTTCAAATCGGGAAAACACTTCACTGTTTTAGTTAAAATCACTGTAGTTTGTTTGTGTCGGAGTTTTAGAAAATTATGGGCTATGGATTGTATTCTCCATATAAATGAAAAATTTTACACGTGAAATCCTAGATATGTTTTTCAAAAGAAAGTCCATTTAGTTAAGTTTCAAAAATGGTACAATATTTTCTCTTTCTATCTTTCACTATGATTTTCTGATTTACATGATCTTATATAGCAAAGTGGTCACAAATGGAACAAAAAATTTTGCTAAATTAGTTAAAATTAGCGTAGTTTGCTTGACTCGGGGTTGGTCTGACTTTGGAAAATGTCTAATATTTGATATTTGTGTTGAGACTCATGTCGGCATGAACTGGAAGTTTGGAGAGTGGGTTGCCAACTCAGGTGCCTTCCTCGAAGTTCAAAAGAAAGAGGTCCTCCGGCAATAGGCCTACTGTTGTTTTGTACAGTGATGAACATGAACAATGAATTAAATATTATTCAGGCTTAATTCTCCTAAGAAATTTGATTATACTCTTAATTTCTACTTCCTTACATCAATTATTTCTTTTAATCTCAGTACCTAAGTTTCGCATTCATAATAAATGGATTTTCGATATTTGTGTTATTTGTGAGTGCGTCTACAGTCAAACCTCCATACCTTTATGTTGTGAATTTTTCTATAGAGTGAACTTTTGCCTAGGACAAAGAACATTTGACAATTTTCTTCATAAAATTCCTCCTGTCTTATAGCGAAGTGCATTTTCTTTATAAGGAACTCTTTTTCCTTGCGATTCACTTTTTTGTCTCCATATTTTTGAAGTATTTCTGCACATTTCGAGTTTTTCTTCCTTGTATCAAATTTTACGGCAATCATAATCTTGAATTGGTTTTATAAAAGGCCTAACTCGCCGAGCACAGTAGAATTCTGGGCGTTTTTATAAGAAGTGCAAGCCGTAACTCCCATTGTCCAGTTCACTGGGAATACCTTCGATATTTTCCCCCTCTCATTGAAATTGTCTCGCATCCCCGTGTCGTTGAACTAGTTTCCGTTCATTTGTAGTGTTGATCAGTTGTACTGGTTACTTGGTTTCTTGTAGCTCGAGAATTTTATGCTTGTGCATCAAAGAAAAAAGTTAATTTTTTAGAAAGTGGATAAAGACGTCAAGAAAGAGGATATTGCTTTAAAATTTGGTATTCATCTAAACAGCTTATCCACTATTATAAAAAATCGAGGTGCTACAAAATTATCCTTCATCGAATTCTTTTTCAAAACGTTGAAGAATATGTGTCTACGGTAATGTCGACGAGGCAGTTTTGAAATGGATATTAACAAAGCGAGATAAAAATATTGCGATATCTTGACCTATCGTAATAGAGAATAATCTTCAATTTGCGGATACATTGGGATATAACCAATTTCTAGGTAGCAATTGATGGCTAGAAAATTGAAGAAAAGTCAGAAAATATGCCTGAAGGGATTTTTGGTGCACTGCGAAAATGTGAGGTGTGTTATGTAACAAAGTATTTTTTCAAACAGAGAGAAACTCATACAAAATTGACTGATTTTATGAGTAATTAAATTTAATGGCCGCGCATGTGATTATGTATGTTTTTAGAAATTCTAACTATTAAATAATGTATGTTTAAATTTACTTGCATGCTTTAAGTTAGAAAATGTCCTTAAAATTCATTAATTTTAATAAAAAAAATTTTTCTTATTGTCGGAAACACAAACATTATTTTTCCATTTTTTTAAATATATAAGTTATATAAATGTGATAGATATTGATTTATAAAAAGGTGTAAATATTTTTTTAAAAAATATATATAGTGTTTACAAACTTAAAACATGTTTCATGTGATTTATAATGTATATTGAAATATGAACCTCTATATAACGACTTTTTCATATAACGAACTTTTTGGGGGGATTTAGAGACTTTGTTATATATAGAGGTCCAACTATGTATATAAATATAGACAAAAGTCATAGAATTAGCTCATGACAAACGGAAAATTTTCAAAAAAAAAGAACAAAAAAATTAAAAATAGGTTTTATTAAACTGAATACACATGATTTTCACTTCCTCCTTTGTAAAAGAAAGAAAAAATTTTAACATATATTTTGATTTTATCTTAATATGATAAAAAGATTTGTACATTTTTTTAACTTACGTAATAAATCAAAAGTTAAGTCATAATGACCGTTTGCAGTCTCAAAAAAATTAAGTACAATTGAAAAAAAATTGTATGTGTGTGTTTGCTGATTTGAAATTGCACCAACTCTCACTCTATGTTTGAAAAAAAGTGAAGGGTCATTTCAACCCTCTTTTTATATCCCATAGAGCAGGTCATAAAATAAGGAATGGTTTTCTGTCGGGAAAAGTTGCAGGATTCACTTCAATTAACAATTTCGCACGGTGATATTTTAAGAATAAAATGGACTTTGCCTGCTTTGGGAATAATCCGAATATTTCCTCTGATGTTCTGAAAACTTTGTTAACGAGAAATAATTTACCACACGAGTAGTTGTCTACAGCTATTCTAATGTTTAAATATATCAGTAAATACACAAATTTTTTCAATACATATGCATATAAGAAAAAGGCAAAAAAATTTTTTTACTTGTAAACATATTTATTTTTTAATGTTACAAAGATGGAGAACTCTGGAAAGCTGTAAACGTCTCTTAAAGCACAGAGTAAAAAAGCAAATCTGCACAAAATATTTAACAGCTTGGATTTATGAATCTTATTGACATGATAATTTAATAATAAAACTAGCAAACTGAAGCAGGGACGGCACATAATTTTTTATTGGGGAAGGGAAGAATTAATTATTTTTTTTTTCAAAAAGAGAGAAAAGTGCTGAGACGTCATCTTTATGCTAAAGATTAAGAATTTGCTGGTGTATGAGGAGAGAGAAGTGTAGAAGAATTGAACCATCCGTTTTCTCCGTCGCCCTTTTTTACAATAACAATGTATTGAATGTAATTATAATGATTGGCAAAACTACTATACAATACGACTTTAATTATAAACCGTACTAATTATCAAGACAAATATTAAGTTTTACATATAATTTTGTATATGGCAAGCCCAAGACAGTCACTAGTAATTACTAAACTTTTTTTTTAATTGAATATTGATAAATTAACTACTGAATACTTTGTGCAGTACTGAAACATTAATAAGTAGCATGTATTATATCAGTATGAAGGTGTTTTCATTTTTTTTTTTACATAAGAATGTATTTTTTTGTAATTATTTGAAATTACAAATTATTGTATTAAATTGATAATTATTTTAAATATTTTATTTTCGATGTTTCGCGATACGCTGCCCCCCAAGAAGTGTTATCACGTCCTCCTAGGAGGGTTTGCCCCACAGTGTGAGAACCACTGCGATAAAGATTTAATTTCGAGTTTTGAGAACAACTTTGTGCAGTACTGATACATTTATAAGTTGTTTGTATTATATCAGTGTGAACGTGTATTTCATTTTTCATTTTATGACAATGTATTTTATTTTGAAAGTTTTTTAAATTGCAAATTATTTTAACAAATCGATATTTATTTTAAATACTTTATTTTTGATTTTCCGTGGTATGTTCGTCCCCCCTCCCCTCCAAGTAGGGTTATCACGTCCTCCTAGGAGGGTTTGCCCCACAGTTAGAGAAACGCTGCGATAATGATTTTATTTCGAGTTTAGAGAACAATTTAATATCCTTATACATGAAACAAAATATGATTTGGGAAGAAAAGCTAATCGATATAAATAAAAATTTGGCTGAAAGCGAAATGAAGATTTTATAATTTAGATATAAAAATAGAAAACAATAATATTGGGTTTTTAATAAACACTAGGCGATTGTACGTTCTCTGCATAATTTTAATTTTTTATCCCTCTAATTTTTTTGCGTCGTGGCTTGGTCAATATCTTCTTTTCTAAAGTGTGAAGAATATCCAGCAGCTTCTGTCTCCTTCTGTGAACTTACAAAACCATCGACGACATGTTTTTCGTCCATTGCATCCTCCCCCATAAACTTAACTAGCATAGCGAAATTCTACGGCAGCCGTATTCTTTTGATCGAAATCGTATAACAATCAATGTTTTGCATCATCCTTCTCGCTTTCTATTTTACTCCCCATAAAAAATTTTTCAGAAGATTAACTGTAAGAGATACAATGCATTTATATGTTAAACATCCACATGTTTAATTGGCGACGAGTTTGGTTATTTGAACGTCATGTGTGGTGCCAATTCCATTGCCAATTCGAGTGTGCGAAAAAGGGAAGGTTTCGTACTCGGCTGATGTATAAATGCATTGGGACCTCGATTTATCGAATTAATGGGAACTGAACAGTTTATTCGTTAATTCGGGGTTATTCGTAATATCGGGGTCTAAAAATGTACGAATTCTTTGTTCTTATACCTTTTGAAAATTCTGTAATAACTAAATACACACAAAATATTCACAGTTATAAATTACACATTTTTCATCACATTAAAATCATAATAGTGGTTTATTACACACCAGTCAATTTGAAATTTTTGATTCTGTGTTTTATTATTGCTTCAAAAAAGTTCTTTTAATATTTATTGCACACAAAATACAGTGCCATTTAGACCCTGCAGCATAATGGATTTTTCTACAGTTTTCAAACAAAGTAAAGTATACTAAAAGTAACAGTTTTGATAAAAGGTTCATTAGTATTGTCGAATTCGCGTAAAATCTTGAGCCTTTCACTCATCGATAAACACTTTCGTTTCCAAAAATCTAACATACTCTAAAAATTTTCAAAAACATCATTTTTGAAGGACTGTAGATTTTTTTCAAGAAAGAAAGCAAATGTAAATTTTTTAAAGCATTATCTGCTTTGCAGAGTGGAATAAGAAATAAATGTCTTGTCCTATTCAAAACTCCCTGGGCAACTTGTAATATGTAATATCACCCATTCTCTCTGCATTTCCTGCTAACAAGAAAACTCTTTCAGTTATGGTTAAAAAGGATATGTCACTTCAAAAGAAATTTAAACTTTTTGTAAAAAAAAATAATTGTTTCAACTGTTGAAAAAATTCGTGGATTTGGAGTTTATTATTTGTTAAATATATATATATATATATATATATATATATATATATATATATATATATATATATATAGGGGGAAGAAGGGTGAATTCATTTTCAATGGGGAAACAGAAAAATTCTTTAAATCGGGTTTCAGTAAATCGGTGTCCGACTATATATATATTCCTGTGAGCGCCACTGGTTCTGGATAAAGCTTCTGTTGATGTAAATGTTTTGCAGTTCCGAATCCCAATTATTTACATACAGTGGTGGCAAAAAGTCCTGAACACACTCATTTTTTAGCGTAATTTTTATGTTTGACTTCATTTTTCGTTGTGAAATTATCGCACTATCTTAAATATTGTTATTGATTTTAATGTATTTCTTTGTGCTGATTTCAAATCTACTGCTAGTTTCTTAATGACTAAAATATTTTTTGTAGTAGAGCTGCCTGAACGCAATAATGTGAAATATGTCCAGAATAAAACAATACAGAATACATAATATGCAAAGAAAAATGACACGAAAATTTACAAATACGGTATATTTAATAAGCATTTTAAAAATTACTTTATTGTCATATGTTAGAAAATCAATATTTTATGGGCCAGCCGTTTGCTTTAATTACGGCTCTACGTCTTTCTGGCATAGAATGCACCAATTTCAAAAGAAGATCTTTCGTGGCAATATGGTTGAAGGAAAATATTAAAGCTTCCATTAATTCACGTTTGTTTGAAGGTTTTTTCTTTAAAATTTCATAACCAATTTTAAACCATAAGTTCTCTATCGGATTAAGGTCGAGAGACTGTCCTGGCCAGTATGGTCTTCCAACCATTTCTGGACTACCTTTGCACGATGTCAAGGGGCGTTATCGTCCAGAAAAATGCATGACTGATTCCCCAAAAGGTCTCTCGCAGTTGGTAGCAATTTATTTTGTAGTATTTCAATGTAATCCATGGATTTCACTGTTCCTCTAACGATGTGAAGTCTTCCAACACCATGAGAAGACATGCAACCCCATACCATCACTTTTGTCGGGTACTTTACTGTGGGCTTCAGACACTAAGGGCTGAATTCCTCATGAGTGCGTCGTCTTACATAGGCACTACTTTTTTTGCCAGAAATACAAAACTGACTCTCGTCACTAAATTATACCTTTTCCAAGTCTTTAATAGTCCATAATGAATGTTCCCTTGCCCACGTCAATTGCCTCTTGCGTTGAAATTCAGTCAGTAATGGTTTTGGGCGTGCTTTACAGCCACGTAGCCCAATTTCCAGCAGTCTTCTTCTAACAGTTCTTGGGCACACACTCACATTTGATGTCAAAGTCCATTGTTTCAAAATTTGCGAGGAATTAAGCTTTCTGTTTGAAAGCAATAACCTGTCTTCACGTAAAGATGTTTTTCTTGGTCGTCCTGATCGCCCCCTGTCCGCAATAAAATTTGTTTCAGAGAATCTTTTCAAAGTTCTCACAGCAGTAGAAAGGCCACATGGTACTTTAGCAGCATTTTGGCGCATAGAATAACCTTCTTACTTCAAATGTAATATTTTGTACCTTTTATTCTCAGGCAGATATGAAAATTTAGCCATAATTCCAATATTTTCCACAATGCACTTCAAATATCTTTCAATACACTATTTTCCACAAGCACACAACTAACTGCATTCAATACAATAAACCACGTTTTACGTTTTTCTTTCAATCCTTTTTCGCTACTGCTCTCTGATTGGTTGAAATATATATATATAATAGAGCATTTCATTGGTGGAAAACTCTCACTCATTCTTACAGTGACCTTGTGCTTTCTTGTCAAGGTTTTTTCAACATATCAATGAAACTATTTACTTTAGAAGAAATCTACAAACAGATTTGAAATCAGCATGAAAAAATACATTAAAATCAATAACAATATTTAAGATAGTCCGATAATTTCATAACGAAAAGTGAAGTCAAACACAAAAATTATGCAAAAAAATGAGTGTGTTCAGGACTTTTTGCCTCCACTGTATTATATATTCAATAAATATACAATGTTGTCTTTATTCTTATTATGTGCTTACATTTAACAAATTTTCTATGAAATTTTGATCTGATTTTCGATATTATTGATAGCTGAAAATTTTGATCTATACAGCGGAAAGCAACACTATGATCTTAAAAACATCTCCATAAACCGAATCATATTTCAGGTACTTATTTGTCCTTAACTAACAAATGAAATGTTCCTTTGAAGAATAGACACTGCAATATTGCTAATGATAATAATACAATTTACTTGGTTCTGTAAAAAATTGTCCTTTCATTACCTTTTTAAGTTTAATATTCATATAAGATTTCTCTCTATCTCTAAGTCTATTTTTTAAAAATATCACATGTTTATTTTCATGCTTCTACTAGGATTAATCAAGTATTTCCAAAATCCCGCTATTCATTTTTCATAGAAAGAGATTGCGGGAATGGTGAAACCCAATTAGATCGAAGCTGGGAACTTTTACTTAGTTTTTGGGGGATAGGGACAACCTTTTTCAACCATATGTTTTCCTACCCAAAGCCTCCCCCAAAAAAAATGTATTTATAGAAGTAGTTTGTTAAGCATTTCTCAGCCTGAAATGCATATTTATCTACTCTTAATGAGAGGTAAATTGTGAATAATTTTGATTATATTGGAAATTGAATTCTTATTATTCTTCGTAAGTGTCCTATTTCTCAATGTTTTTGAAAATATTAAGATAAATATAAGCTTAATCAGTAATCGCTTTCTGACATATTTTGAAAGACTTTTATAGATGTATTTTTGACACCTGGTATTACTTCTTACTTTAAAAGAATTAAATTTCTAACTTTAGTAAATGAAGGATAAATCGGGTACGTTTATAAAATATTGTCAACATTTTATATCAATCTAGTAAGGTTTAAAACTAAATCTTCTTTGTTAGTAGTATCTAGCTTTTTTCTTTCATTTTTTGTTTTTGAATTTGACAAACTCCGTGAAACTCTTTCGCACTAGTAAAAGCAATAAAAAAACCATTCTCACGATATTCCATAATAGGGGACAAACAATAGATTTGTCTTTTTAAAGCTAAAATGGCTATAACATCCATTTCTTAACTTTACTTTAAAAACTTCGTTAGGGCCCATTCTAATAAGTTCATATTGTAACATGACATTTTTTTTCGATAAGACCATATGAATTCGTTGCCTACTTTGATATTTCCATAGTCAAATCATTCCCAAACCTAGCTTCAAAATCTGAATTAGGGGCATTTAAACATTGAACATAGGTTAAAATGTCCTGAGAGAATGTCTGGGACAAATTGAGAAAATGTACCACACCCAATATAATATTTTTTAGCTTAATTCTGGAAAAGAAACGCTATTAATTAACGCTTATAAATGTTTTAAATAAATCAGTTAAATAGTCAAAATTTGGTTTCTACTTGATTATTTTTTTAAAAAAATTAAGTCACGATCTCGTTTAATGTGAGCCACTATCATAGACCCCCATTTAATCTTCAAGGACGCCCAAATTATTTTTTCTCTGACTTGGATACCTAGAAAATCGTCATAGACCCCTGAAGGTGGATATAGATCACTTTGAAAATCACTGTGTTAGAGCATACATCTACCATTTTATGTATCACAACCACTTCACGTGGATAATATATCTGATATTCCAGTAGTCAGTATATATATGAATCAACACAAGAGAATTCTTCGTTTTTTTTTAAAAAAAAGCTTTGTAATTTGAAATTATTTAAAGGTAAACTACCAATTGAAACTGGGGAGCTATAATATTATTTAAAATATAATTCAAGATTTCCCCTGCTCAGCATTTTTCCTTAAGTTTTTAATCCCAAGTACAGAAGACAGACAATTACTTAATTCATTGTAATCAAAACACGCTTCTTATTTAGGTGAAATATTTTTGAAGAGTTGCTGTGTGCGTATAGAATATTAGGCAAAAAATTCCAAAGAGTTGTAATGCCGAGTGTCAGAATAATGATACTGAATCATGAACCGCCAACCCCTCTTCTTGAGGATAATCAAGTGGTATGGAATCAGGTGTGGAATAATGCGTCCCTATCAGGATTTATGAACGCAAATGAACCGAAAACCGGAAAAAGATATTTTGATTGGAACGAGAACTGGAACTAAAAAAAATATATCGTTTTATCGTTATCAATATATCTTCTGCCATTTTATTACCTTAATCACAATTTTTTAATATTTTCTAATTTAATGTAAACTATGCAATTATCATCTTTACAAGTGCATTGTTTCTCTATTTCCTGTTCTGATGTTCACTAGTACTATCCTATTTCAGTTCTCCATGAAAATATTTGTAGGAGGCAGATTTAGCTCATTTGAATAAACTAGATGAATTTTTCAGAAAAATAAATCAGTCTGAGCTATATATTTTTCGCATTTCACCATGCAGAAAAAGTTTAATTACCACTAGTCTAGACTCTAGATCAGTGTAATCAAACTTTTTCGACTCGCGGTACACCTTAGAATTGTAATGTGTTTTCGAGGAATCCCATTCCAAACGAATACGCACTCACACTTAGAAGAAAATATAAAAAAATAGTACTAAAGTAGATCAATAGGTTATACATAATGTAAAGTAATATGCACCTAATGTTACTATAAAAAAGTTTTAAAAACGAAATTTTAAAACAATTTACGCATTCATAAATAAATTTGTGATCCAATTTTCACTTACTCATGCTTTACACAGTGGACAACAAAAGTATTCGTACACTTGTAAATTCCAATAAAACTTAAAATTTTCCACTAATAAAAATTAATATATTTGAATTGCAATTTTTTATATCTACAACTTATACTTAATGAAATGATATAATTAATTTTTGAAAAATAGTATAACTATTATTTTTAAAAATTAATAATTAAAAAGCTACTAAAAAAGTATGCTACAAAAGTCTTCGTACATTTAAAAAAACTCAATATAGCTTTAAATATTGTAATTCTTTCTTAATTTGGTACTTAGAAGGATAAATTTTGGCCTACACAAAACAACTTTTAAACGTCTTGGTATAGATTTAATCAGTTTTTTTTATAATTTCGGCATCGATTTTCCTCTATGCTTCTGTGATTATTGTTTTTACTTCCCATTATGTGTCTATATGTCATGTTTTCTTTATTTTTTTAATTCTCACCAAACATGTTCTAGTTGACTAAATAAAGTGTTTGAGAAGTGTTTTCAGATTTTGGGAATAGTTTAAGAGGGATTGGGAGCTATGAGCTTGTCATTATTCTGAGAGAAAAAAGTCGTCTTCACTATCCAAATATTGGGTGGATAATTGAAAATTTTCTTTTAAAGTATTTAAGTATAGCTCATGTTTCTCAATACCTTAAAAAATTACCTAATCCTGAAGCCGACACATCCATGCTTCAGCATGGAGATGAAGGAGTTCTTGTTCCGCATAAATTCATGGGATAAAATTCCTCATTTTATCATTTACAAGCTATTATGTGTCCCTCGGAACCAAAAATGTTAAATTTCTTGTCATTTCAATCAATTTGCTGTCAATTCTGAATTTTCTGAAACTTAATCCCAATAATCTAGTTAGTTAAGTGAACCATGAAGGTGGAAGTGTTCATGAGTGGGGATGCAAATCTGCTTCAAAATTAGGTAATTAGTTATTTTTTGATGGTTTTATGAAGCATGAGCTCTATTTAAATATTTTAAAGAGCAATTTTAAAGTATCCTCCCAAAATTTGGATACTGGAGACGACTTCATTTTTTCATAGGTTAATGACACCAAGCGCATTGCTCTCAATGTACGCCTCTGGTGCCTCTATAACTGTCTCCAAAATCTGAAAACACCTCTCAAATACTTTATTTAGCCCAGTAGAATATATTTGCGAGAATTTGTTTTTTAAAAAAGAAAACATTGCATATAAATACATAATGGGAAGTATAAACAATAATCATAGAAGCAAGGAAGAAAATCAATACAGAATTTTGAAAAAAAACTGATTAAATCTATACCAAGACGTTTAAAAGTTGTTGTAGAGACTAAAAGATATCCTACTAAATACCAAATTAAGAAAGAAATACTATATTTAAAGCTATGTTGAGATTTTTGTTGAGTATACAAAGACTTTTTTGTATGGCGTAATTTTAGTAACTTTTTGATTATTAATTTTAATAATAGTTTTTCTATTCTTAAAAAATTGATTATGTCAATCCATTAACAACAAGTTGCAGATATCAAAAAAAAAAAATAAATTTCTGATATGTTAATTCTTACTAGCCGAAAACATTAAATTTTATTAGAAATTGCAAGTGTACGAACACTTTGTGGTTCACTGAGAGATGTGTTGGCATTTGCTTACACAAGCTATCGAAATATGGGTCTTTTGAAATTATAAGCAGTTGTATTTCCTATTGCATGTTTAATTTGTTTTTGTATTTGGTTCCTGCAGCCATTCACATTGAGGAATATTTTTAATTAAAACTGAAAGTTTACCATTCATTAAAATTGAAAATTTTATTTACAGATTATAACTTTATTTTTTGTGCACTTTTTAAGCTTGCATTATTATAAAATTAAAAAAAAATTAAATGTTTTACCTTTACATATATTATTCCTACTAGATTGGGAATATTCTATTGTTTACTATTTCGGGTTCTACGAGATAATTTTATACTGGTTAAGTAGCACAATGTCTTGCAAAACTAAATATTTTTTAATGTAAAAGACATCTTTTT
>BMAU01005577.1:0-29502 GCA_019973935.1 Trichonephila clavipes
ATGTTTACGACTTAAATTAAATTCTACATCGTGTTTTTCTGTAATTTTAAGCTAAATTTATTTCTCTTTATTAAGCGAAAATGAAACTAACATAATTGACTTCTGTACGCTACTTATTTTTCTACCAAATAGTTTCCGTCAACCATTTACCTGAAATAAACAGACGTAGCCAAATGCCGCGATATAACATTCAATGTTTGGAAACAATATTTTTTTACCACTTGGAGATATTTTAATTTAAAGAAATTAATCGACGGAGCTTTTAATAAGAATTTTTATTTATTTTTTAGACAACTTTTTAAACTTCATTTCATTCTTACGTATTATCGCAACAATCGCCAACTTTAATGATAACTCGCAAAGTTGGCCATTCCATTTGTTCAGTGTACGTATAAATGTAGAGCGCCCTCTAGCGCTCAGAGTGTCTAATGAAGCTGTGTAACCTCTGACTCCATCGAGTAAGGAGTCAAATCGAGCGAGCTGAGCAACAAGTAATAAAAACTACAGTCCACTTACTGAGAGAGACCTTTTTCTTGAGTTTTACTTGTGTACCCAACATTCTGGTCCAGTCTCAACCGGAGTGACCTATGCATTGAAAATACGAGGTATTTGCTGTTGTGTTTTGACTTTTCGTTGAAAAATCGAACTTTAAACTTTAACGATGTTTAAAGGAGCAAAAAAAGAAGACTTGAGGCGAATCGCTTCTGAATTAGAGTTGTGTGAGTGATAAATTAACTGTTTTAGACTTCATGGATCTTATAAAAAACTGTGATAGATACAAAAATGATCCTGATTCAGTGCATGAGTTAGCAAATTTAATTATCGAAGAAAGGAAGTATGACGAAAGTCAACAATTAGAGCTAGAAAAAATAAGAGAACAGTCTAAGCTTGATTTAGAGATAGCGAGAATACGAGCAAATGATAAAGACAATAATACTGAAGTTAATTGTAATGATTCCTTTTCTGTGGATTCTTTAATTAAAAGTATCCGCACACTTACAGTGAAAATTCCCGACAAGCCTGAGGGATGGAGTTTTTTTTTATCATTAGAACGTGCATTTGCAGCCAAAGTGTTACTGATAAATTTAAGCCTGAGATTTTGTTAAATTTATTAGAGAAAAACTGCAAATATCATTATATATCTGAAAGATGAGGATCTTAAAAATTATGATAAAATAAAGTCCATAATACTCCAAGAATTTGAGCCAACTCCTCAATCGTGTTTAGAGAATTTTAAGAAAGCAACACGGCAAAATTGTGAATCCCATCTCCAGTTTGCGAGTAGATTAACAACAAATTGGGAATACTATTTAAAATTGAGAAATGTTTCAAATTTCGAGGTATTAAAACAATTAATAGTTTCAGACAAAATATTTAGTACTTTAAATAAAGAAACCGCATCGCATATTAGTGTCAGACAAGCAGATAAATGGTTTGATCCTTTAACGTTGGGAAAAGAAATTGATTTATTTTATTCATCGCGAGGAAAACCACTGAGTGAGAGTATTAATTATTGTCGCAAAAATCAAAATTCTAAAAAATATGTCTAGAGTATTTTTCTCAGATGTCAAGGGGAAAAAAATGTGTTTTGTGTCAATCTGATAGTCATTTTTAAATAAATGTCCTCAATATAAGCAATTATCAGTAAATAAACGGGTAGAACTTGTTAAAAATAATTCCTTGTGTTTTAATTGTTTAAATTTGCATAGAGTCAAGTTTTGTAAATCTAAAGTTCTTTGTAAATGCTGCCAAAAAAGCATCATTATTCTTTGTGTTTCTCTGGAGACCCAAATTTTACGAGTGAAAGGGTCATTCAACCTTCTTCATTGGGGGGCAGAAAGAGCCGGAAACAGAGGAATCCTCGATGAGTCAACTTTCAGCGAAGGCGTCTGTGTTCAAACCCATAAATTACATAGGGAGATTTCGAAAGAGGTGTCTTCTCAGGGTGTAGATCTGTTTACTGCAACGAGTTACGTAAAATCGAAATCCGTTTTACTTTCAACCGCGATTTGTTTCATTAGAGATTCCTTTGGGAAAATGCAGGAAGTCAGAGCGCTGTTGGACGGTGGTTCAACAAGCAATTTTATTTCGCAACAGTGTATGAATAGACTCAATTTAAAAGAGAGAAAATAAACATTTTAGTTTCAGGATTAAATAATTCAGAGTTAACGATTAAATCGCGCGTTAATGTAACAATTGCAAATAGAGGAAATAATTATGAAACTAATGCAGACTTTTGTAGTGCCGCGAATTACGGATATGATTCCTTCTCAACCATTTAACGTTAGTTTGGGTAATTTCAGTAGAGAGAAATTAGCGGATGAAAATTTCAACATTCCGGGAAATATTGATTTATTGTTAGGAGCAGAAATCTTTTATGAAATTCTTTTACCAGGACAAACAAATCTTTTAAATACAAAATTAATTTTTCAGAATACAGTCTTCGGCTACATTGCGAGTGGGAGTATTCCAGTTTCTAGTGAAAATAAACCTCACTGTGGGTTAATCAAAGATAATGTCGATTTAGAAAAGACAATGAGGAGATTTTGGGAAATCAAAAATGTTGAACCCGAGACAATAAAAAAATAAGGAAACGATAATTTGTGAGGAGCATTTTCAAAAAAATCATACTAGAGATAGTACGGGAAGATATATAGTATCTATGCCATTTAAAAAGGATCCAAATTGTTTAGGCCAGTCAAAAGATATTGCCCTTAAAAAATTCAATTCTTTATGGAATTGATTAAAGCGTGAGCCTAACTATTTAAAATTATATAGAGATTTTTTAAAAGAGTATAAAGAGCTAGGCCATATGCAAGAGGTAGATGAGAGAGGAGTGTGGAATGTATTTCATACCACATCTTGGTGTTTATCGCTCTGATAAAAAAACAAGTAAATTGAGAGTAGTTTTTAATGCGTCGAGTGCAACTACAAACGGTTATTCTTTAAACTCTCTACAATACAATGGGGGAGTTGCTCAAAATGACCTTTTTTCAATAATGGTTCGCTTTAGAAAGCACATATTTGCATTCATTGCGGATGTGCAAAAAATGTATCGAATGATTTGGATTAATCCAGATCAGCGTAAACTTCAGCGCATTCTGTGGAGAGAGAACATGGACGAACCAATAAAAACGTTTGAGTTGTCAACTGTGACCTATGGAACAACGAGTGCACCATTTTTAGCGACACGTACGCTAAAACAATTAGCCCTAGATGAATCAGGGAATTTTCCATTAGGGTCTTCAGTTGTGATGAGTGACATGTACATTGATGATGTACTTACCGGTGCAGAGACCTTATTAGAAGCAAAAGAACTGAAAAATCAACTGATCAATATCTTCGCTAAAGGAGGTATGGTTTTGCATAAGTGGTGCGGAAATAATACGGAATTGATTGAGGTTTCCGAAAATTATGATTTTTCAGATTCATCAGAGATAAAAGTGTTGGGTGTTTATTGGAACCCCAAGCATGATTGCTTCTCCCTCAGAGTAAAAATAGACTTGCACGAATTAAATACCAAACGGGATGTTTTGTCAACCATCGCCAGGATATATGATCCTTTAGGTCTTTTAGGTCCTGTGGTGGCGAAGGCGAAAATCTTCCTTCAAAAATTATGGATGCTAAAGATTGATTGGACAGATTTGCTTCCAGATACAATCAATAGAGAATGGCGACAATTTGTCGAATCACTTCAGGTAGTAAATGACATCAACATCAATCGATGCATTGTGGTAGAGCAATCGGAAGTGATCGAGATGCATGGATTCTCCGACGCGTCCCAGTCAGCATATGGAGCTGTCGTCTACTGCAAATCCATAACCTCAGATGGAAAGATGCTTGTGCATCTTATTGCCAGTAAATCCCGAGTTGCGCCTACCAAGCAAACAACGATTCCCAGACTTGAGCTATGTGCCGCTATGCTGTTAGCAAAATTAGTGCATCGTGTCAAGCAAGCTTTAAAATTAAATGTGACTAATACTTTTCTTTGGAGTGACTCCATGATAGTTTTGTCATGGCTAAGGAAGGAGTCATATCAACTAAAAACCTTTGTGGCTAACAGGATTGCTACAATCCAGGAGACGACTTCCAGTGAACAATGGCGTTATGTGGCAACAGAGGACAATCCTGCCGACTTCGTTTCCAGAGGAATGGATTCTCTAAAACTTAAAACCTGTGAGTTGTGGTGGAATGGTCCTAAATTTCTGATGAGCAACCAGTACCCACAACGACAAATTCCTGTTGCAGTGATCAAGGATCCAGGTGAACTTAAAAACTGTAGTGACTTTTCTAACTTTTTCTTGATTCTGCTACTAACTCTTTTGTAAATAATTTACTTAACCTTAGTAATGACTAACTTAGTTAAAATTCTCTGTCCCCATTGCCGGGACCAGTCAGCCTGTAAATGTGCAGAATAAATTCAGCAGCCTTACTGAAAAGGAAGCTGAAACAAACCCCACGACTTCAGACCAAACTGCGGCTCCAATTTCCGCCCGCCCTAGAGTACCGCCAATTATGTTTAAACATAAAAAGGCGAATTACAGATCAATCATTAAAAATTTAAATAAGGATTTCCCTGACTGCGAAGTTAAGCTGGCGGGGAAGTATTTCAAGATTCTCTGCAAAACTTCCGACGAACACCGCGTTGTGACTGATCACCTCAAGGTAATAAAAGAAGAATTTTATGTTATCGATCCACCAGATTCCCGCCCCCTAAAAGTTGTCATCAAAGGTCTCCCGATTTCTACTGAAATCAATGAGATCCAAGATGACTTAACTTTACAAGGATTTAGCGTTGAAAAGGTGGCTCAGCTCACCCGATCAAAAACCAAAGCCCCGCCCCCATTTTCATGGTCGAGCTGGAAAAGAAACCTGACTCCCCAGACATTTTTAAACTTAAAAAGTGCTGCTACCTCGCGGTGCAGGTCGACGCTTTCAACAGACGACCGGGGGTTTCACAGTGTTACAACTGTAACCTGTTTAACCACTCGTCGAAAAACTGCTTCATGCGCACCAGATGTTTAAAGTGCGGTGAATCTCACCGTACAAATGAATGCCCCATTAAGGATAAGATTCAAAATCCAGTATGCATAAATTGCAACAAGACGGGACACATGGCAAATTGGAGCCAATGTGAGGAATTCCCCAAGAGAAAACCCAGAAAGGTGAAACGATTCGAAATCGTAACACCTCTACCGAATCTAATAAAACCTCAAAAAAGGTCACCCCAAATCTCTCCTTCGCAGCTGCCCTCTCGGGCGCTGCGAAACAAAAATCTACTCCCGGAACTCCGGCCGCCACTGAAGAAACCCCTTCAATCAACGAAAATAGTAACGATAAAGATTTTAGCTTCAAAGACGCGATACGCGAACTAAGAAGATTTTTTCTTGACTACCCCTTTCTCTTAGAAATGGGTAGGCAATTTAGCTATGCTAAAGACGAGGAAAGACTCGATATATTCTACCAAAACCTAGTTAAAAGCCGAAAGGCTTAATTTTTCTAGCTCTTATAATTTCAAAGATTTCCTAACTCGATGATTCAGTTTTTTTTTTTTTTTCAAACCCGCCTCCCTCGAAAGCTCGCTCCGCCCACCGCCCGGGAAACCCCGAACATTGGTCGAAGCGAGACACCCTTCAGATCCTCGGGCGCAAATGCGACCCTGAGCTAGTTTAGCAATCCAGTACTATCTTTTTCCACTTAATTTTAACAAGGGCAAGTAAGATTTTCAATGCTACTCCCCAAGTGTTCGACAGGAGATCAAGACCTCTTCGGAGATCAGGTGCTCCGTTGTTACCATTCAACTCCTTTGGCTGCGGCGATGCTAATAAAAGTACATACAGAGATAACAAATAATTGTCCATGTGAAAAACTGTCTGTGTCTAGATATAAGCCACTCTTTTTTAAAGATAGGCCCTTAACTTTGTAGATAACAATTGCTAATGCTAATCGAATTGTGAATTGCAAAAATACTCCATCATTATCAACACTTTGTCGTAGTTTTCTGCTGCAAAATCCGTGTTTATATTGGAATTTTCCTGGCGTATTCGATTAAAAAAACCTTCAGCCTCTCATTGTGTTGAATTTCAGCTGTGTCAATTGATGCACGTTTAAAGTTAAATATTTCATTAGCATTTCTTATTTTTTTCCTTTTCTTTTTGTTCCTGATTTTTCTTTTTAATGTTTTGAAATTTTATATGCTTTGTTTGAATTTTTTTCTTTTTAAGTGCAGTCAATTGGCTTCACTAGATAAAAATAATAATGCCTTGCGGGAAATCAAACTTAGGTCATCATACTTGCAAGGCAAAAGTACTACAATGAGTGTAATTGCACATCAAACTGAGAAAGAATGGATATCAGCAAACGAGAAAAACAGACAAAGAATGGCACAAATACATGCTGAGGGTGAAGCAGAGAAACATGCAGCCTGACTTGAGGATGCACATTTGCGAGCACATCATTCGTGTTTTACAACATTAGAAAGATGTCAACCAGAAACAGCACATATGCGTCAAACATGACTTAGTGGCGAGCAATCACACAATAACAGTCACCTTGCATTCCGGTTCAACCCAGTGGAAGATTCTAGGTTCAGGCAGTATGATCTCATCAACACAATGATGGATGTGTATCCTTATTGCAATGCTCTGAAATTTAAGTGAGAAGCAGAAGAAATGTTTTGTACCCCTGAAAAAATTAAACTGCCTCAACTCAAAGAACCACAGAGCCATTAAAAAGTTTGCTTGCTAGATAACTGCAGAATCAAAACATTTCCTACATAACATTAGAAAATATAATTCATGTTTCCAAATGATATTGTTTGGATAAATGTGCATTTGTGAACACACCTCTGATTTAATAGAAATATCCATAAGCATTGTAAAACTAACCCAATTCCCTCAATGAATCCAGAGTGGGGCCATTGAAAATTTATCTTCAAATTTGACGTCTCCACTTTAAAGACAATGTAAATAAATTTAGAGAGGTTCATAACATGACAGCTGTAATAACTGCAAGCATTTGGTTAACAAATTATAAGGTTTAGGAGTTTAGGAAAGTTTTCGCGATCATATCTCAAATTATTTAACCGAAAATAACTTCTGTTTCTTCACAGGAACGTTTCGCGACATATTTGTAATATATATATATATATATTTTTTTTTTTGTGTCCAAAGCACCTTTTAAAATTAAATTCCTTAACAACTGAATTGCGGTTTTTACATGTGAGGCATAATAAATTCCTTAACAACTTTTTTTTTTGTGAGGGGGCATAAAAATACTGCATTTCCCATTTTTCTTGAAAATTATAGTGTGTTCATCTTTTATTACTTTGTTCATGAAGTTTGATTATGTTTTTATTAAATAACTTTTTAATTTGATGCGAATAAAAACCAAAATCCACTTCCATTCACAAACGATTGAGTAAACATTGCACTTTGTCTTAGTCTCATCTTGAGATTTTATAAACTTTAAAAAATAAAACTTCAACAGCTTCTGACGTCACGCTATTCGTCTAACGCTAATTATACACTTCAAAGAGAAATGAAAGTCGCATTTAAGAATTTAATAAAAATTAATTTATTATAGTAAAATTAAATGAAAAAAAAACGAATAAAATATTTAATTTTTAATTAAGGGCTATTTCTAAGTAGGATAAAAAAAAACAAGAATAGGAGATAACAGGTTAATCTGTTGTAAATTTTTGAAAAAAAGTTTACCAAAAATAAAATTCCAACGTAAAGATTGACTTTTAAAATTTTGTTAATTGTCTCCACCTACGTATTGACGGGCCGCATGTTTGACAAGCCTGTTTTATAAAATTCAATTTGTTATAGGCCGTAACAGAGCAGCTCTAAGCAGAACAAATAAGCAAAATATGAGATTGAAAACTATGAGAACTCAAAACATAATCCTTTTAATAATAATTATTAGATTTGCGATTCTCCTATGTTCTGAACAAAAATTTGAACAGAAATTAATTCTGAACTTTTTCGAATGTTTAATAATAAACCACTCAAAAAGAATTCGTAAATAAATAACTTCAACTTTGGAGGAATACAATTACAGTTACAAATGAGAACTTTAATAATTGAAAAAAAAATGAAAAAAAAAAACTGTGAATAGATACCACTCGAGACCCGCCGTGCACAGGAGTAGATGCATGCTAAATATGTCTGCGATAATATTTCGAATACGCCATCGGTGTGGTGTGGAAGTTAGGAGAGGGTTCTGCTATCGTCCTCGTCACTGGACCGTTTTAATCCTCGATAGCCACGGACCCCCATGCCACCTACGGCTTCGAGTTCCAAACTTTTATCTCGGAATGAGTGGATTCTACATTATCGTGTCAAGTTTCAAGTCGCCGGTGGTATATTTTCAATGTTATTTAATTATTTTAAACTTTGTCAAAACAACCCCATCTCCTCGTCGAGTTCTGATCCAGAAATAGATCCGTAGTAGTTTGAGGGGAGGGCTCGGGCCCTAAAATTAATAGTTCGATGACCCATAGTGTTAACTCAAATATTAGCAAACTGATAATGATATATATTAAGAATTCGAAAATTATTAAATTTGTAAAATGTTCACTCTATAAAACGCAATGAAACAAATCTGTTGCCAAAATCGTTAAGCGAGCAAACGACTCAGAGTGACCGTCCCGGTAGCCTAGTGGTCAAGGGTTCGTAACTGGCTCGAACCTCGGACGACTCGAGACCCGCCGCGCAGAGGGGCCGATGCACGCTGAATGTGTCAGCGATACAGTTCGATTATCACTGCAATTATTTATCATTATATTTTCTCATTTGATTGTTTTTTGCAACAGAATAACAAATATTTTTAATTGAGTTATTGCAAAAAAAGTATTGTTAAAAAAATAAATTTTTTTATTAATAAACTTTTATTATTTCTATCAATAGGTTCATAATAGTTTTTTTTAATGAAGATCCTTTTTATCTGTTTTAAATAGCTTTTGTAATGGGTTATGTAATTTAAATTTTGGTTTTTACTAATTTATTTTTTTCATTATTGTTTTAAATGTAATATAGATGTTAGATAGATTTTTTAAAATTTTAGTTTGTAGCAATTAATTTTTTTTCCAGTTGCAATTTGTTCTTATTATTTTTTAACAATCATTAAAATTCTCAGAAAAAAAAAACTTTAAATAATGCGAATTATTTTTCGAATATTCATTGAATCTAACCTTTACCCACTTGCTTCATTGGGTATTTTATGACGCTATATCAATATATACTGTTTTTATGCTTATAAATCACTGATATCTAAGTCCTAGCATGAAGAATTCGACTGAATTGAAAAATATACCTCTAACTCTCGTCTCTTGATACAAAAGAGAACGGGACTATTTATTAATTTTTAAAAATCTCTAAGCTTGAAGTAGAAGGATTTTTTTGCGCTCTCGTAATCCAATAACCAAACGGGTTTCAGCAAAACTAATTTTCAGTGAATCTCTACCCCGTAAAATAAACAGGCTTGCCAACTTTCAATTCTAAACCTAATAGAGTAAAAACGGAATTTTGCTTATCGTTGACAATCGATTACCAAAAGAACTGTTCTTAGCAGATTTCAAATCAATAAAAGAAACATACCAAACAAATTTTATTGTTATAGTCCTAGTAGTTTGAAAATGGGATTTTTTTTTTTTTTTTTTTGCCAATATGCCCCAGTAACCCCCCAGGAGTCGATTTCCGTAAAACCCATTCTTATGTGAATCTCTATTGAAAAAAAGAAACATGCTTAACAAATTTCAAGTATCTGAGTCTAACAATTCAAAAACACAAGTTTCTTTCCTATAACTCCCATTGTCCTCTCGCAATCCCCCTTAGGGGTCAATTTTCGCAAAACTCTTGGCTAGAGGAACTCTATTCCATGAAAGGAATATGACTATCCCTTTTCAAGCAGGTAGACTTAATTGTTTAAAAACGGAAATATTTATCTATTACGCCCTTTAATCAACCGCAACTTGGGAGTCGGTTTTTGTAAATGATCTCTAGTTTCCAAAAAAAAAAAAAAAAAAAAAAAAAAAAAAAAAAAAAAAAATCTGCTTGCTAAATTTCAAGATAGTCGGTCTAATAGTTCAAAATCGGAAATCTTTATTTCTAAGCCCCCCCTCCCCAACACAGTTGTCTATTTTCGCAAAATCCCTTTTGCAGAGGACTTCTACTCCATGAAAGGAACGTAGGTATAAAATTTCAAGTTTGTAGGCCGAATGGTTCAAAAACGGAAATCTTTATTTCTATAAGCCCTCCCCTTCTCCAACGTTCTCACAAAATCCTCTCTGTAGAAGACCTCTCACACAGACTTATTTTCGGAATCCCCCCTGCCTCGCAAAGCTACTAATCTCCAAGCGATCGTCTAAATCAGATTCTCAAAGTGGTCCTTATAAATCCCAGGAGTGTATGACGACCTGCAAGGAGTCCACGTGAGCGAAAAAAATTTCGAGGGGGGGGTCCTTCATGTGTAAATGGGGTCTATTATGGTAGCTCTCATTAAACCAAATCATGATTTTAAGTTTAAAACAAATTTAGTCAAGTGGAGACCAGATTTTATCTATTTGATAGGTTTATTCTGATTTTAATGAGGTTAATTTGCAGTTACAAGATGACAGCATAAATTTTATTAAAACAAGGTTCATGTCCACAATTTGGTTTTAAAAAGACATACCTGTTATTTATCACGAAATATGGGATATCGTGAGAAAATTTTTAATTACTTTTCCTAATGAGAAGGAGTTTCAGCATGGTTGCCAATCTCTAAAACAGAAAAAGAAGGGGGGAGAGATAAGGTCAGAACACTAATAACTGAGGAGATTTAGGGTTAAACCTGATACGATTGATTCCAAATGTTGACAAATTTTTATTGAAGCGCCAGATTTATTCCTCCCTTTAAAAGCATTTGTTTGTTGCTCAGTTATTTTATGAACTAATTAAATTTCAATTTAATTAACATGTTCCTAAGTTTTAGAGATTATACTTCACTTCAGTTATAAATTTAAATCGTTTGAAGTAAGATCAATATACCAGCTGTCAAAAAGACTTTTAAATTGGTAAATTTGCAAAAATTCAATATTAAGTAAGCAGGGGTCTACTCCAAAACGAAAAACATGGCAGGGGGTCTATGAGACAAAAAAGTTTGAAAACCTCTGTTCTAAATGAAACTTCACCCCCCTTTACAAACGAAACGATACTCCACAGATGGAGAATTCTTCTTTTCCCCCTCCCATTCCGGCGTTTCGCCCTGAGCGGAGCCCCCCTCCCACTGTCTGACAGTCGAAGCAAAACAAACCAGTCCCTCGAAATGGTCTCTATTTCTCCCTTTGGTGTAGAAGACCTCTAATCCATGAAAAGAGCGTGTCTACTAAATTCCAAGTTTGTAGGTCTAATAGTTCCAAAACGGGAATATTAATCTTTAAAGCCCTTCGAGCCCCTTAGCTGTCACTTTTCGCAAAACCCGTTTTATACTCCATGAAAGGTACGTAGCTACTAAATTTCAAGTTTGTGAAGCGAACTGAACCGATTCAACTGTTCATTTCTTTCTTGGCAACACTCTATTGTTATTCCATACTGTTTACCTTCCGGTGAAATCTCGTGTAGCAGAATTTAGTGTTCTATTTCAAATCCAATTTACTTTTTAAGTCATTTCATTTAACACAGGGCAAGAGTCATCTGGGTTTTTCTGCAGAAGACAGTTTGTATGAAATTACGTAGTCTTGTACCTAGGGCCATGGCACAATTGCAATTAATATTCTTTGTTATTATTGTATTAAAAAAAGTTCTTATAATATAAGGAGGAAAGTGGCCTTAATTATCTGAACCATTTTGATTTAGTCAAGTTTTTTATTATAATTGGATGTTTAAATGAGAGGAGTGTATATTTTGTTCTGAAACTTTCAATATGCTTGATTTACAAAAAATATGTTTATCATTATTTTGTTTACACAAACATAATTCATTTAATAAAAAAAAAAAATTCTTTATAATTATAAAAACAGAAGCAAAATTCAAAATTATTTCTAATAAGCATAATTCCCGAAGTAAATCCAACAGAGGTGGCCGAAAACCAGGGAGAGGTAGAATCTTGACTGACACTCCAGAAAAAGAAGAAATCAAAAATATCATGCTTATTAAAATTGCCAAAAGAAAAAGAAAACTTGTGAAAAAACTCGAGTTTGAAATTAAGGCAACTTCATCCGAAGAATGATCAGGTATTGAAGATTTTCATCCCACTGATGATGCAAATTCTACAGTAGCTGATGTAAGAAATACTATTGAAAAAGGGGGGGAGATTTTTGTTTAACAAAAATACAAGGCAAGAAAACTGAACATTTTTATGAGGCAGAAACAATAGATGTTAAAGAACACTGTAGTGTTAAATTTCTGAAGAATATTGCTTGTTCAAATAAGTTTCTTTATGATAAAGAAGAAACTTATGAAATTGACAGGAGAAATATTGTGTTCAAATTACCCAAACCACAATCTGTTGGTGCTTCAGAGCGACAATGTATGCAGCTCACTTTTGGAACCAGTTTTTTAAATTGTAATGTTGAAAGAAAATACGTGTAATTCATTAATAATTTGGCGCATTGCAAATTAAATAGTTGCATGATAAATCAATATGTTAGCTAATATTGATTCTTTTATTAAATTCATGTGTATATGTTTGTTTTCTATTGATTACAGAGCGAAACCTAAGTTCCAGGGAAAGGCCCTAGGTACAAAGGCATCATTGTACCTTGGGCCATTTTAGAATTTTTTTTAAAACCTTTTATTTCGCAGAATTTATTATTTTAACTACTTATATTAACTCCTATTGGATGGTAGTTAGTATACTGATGAATGCATATCAGTTTCACATTTTTAAAGAGGCCAGTGGTTCTGTTTTTGTGCATTGAAGAAAAGTGGCTCTAGGTACACATGTCTCCCCTACTGTAACAGTGTCAGACACGAATTTCGCCTCCAAGTCATTGTACTTATGTTGCCTATTGAGCATGTGCTGCCGAGAAATTGCCACGTCACTTTTTTTTCTTATTAGAAAGTTCCGAAACTGTATTATTATATTTGAAAAACTTGTAGAAATCAAACTTTCTTTAAAAAAAATGTTTGTACTTAAAATCAGCCTTTTTATATAATTTTTTTCCTCTTTTTAGACATAGGCCACAGCTGTGATTAACATGCTGGCTAGAATGGAAAAAGAAAGCTCTCAAATATTTCAAAGTAAGAGTATCATTTTCTTTTAAAGAATTCACACACACTTTTTAAAAACTCATTGGCATTATGCCACAGTGGACGTGTGTTTTGAAATTTTCTAATCGAATGAGCTTCAGCTGCAAGATAAGTTTTCTCGGTTCTTAACACTTAAGCTACCGGGAAGGGTCAAACAACACTCTTTTTGTAAAGTTATCGGAAAATTTTATTGAAAGTATTTATCGTTACGGTGCCGGTTTGATAGCGGGGATAACGGCGCCAAGTTGTTTATGTTCGCCAAGACGGGCGATAACATTACGATACGGTTACCTTAATATTTTTATCGTCTGTCGACGTGGTTGCTACGGTGACAATAACGTATATTCGCGAGATACTCCATCCCATATCCGAAAAATATATGTGGAACGACTTGGGTTTATCCTGCTAGCATGTAAAGCAGCTGATTTCGAGCCAATTGTTAGAGTTACTGGGTTGTGCGGATTTCTGAGTTCATGCTGACTCTCTTATTGGTTTGATGAAAAATGACGTGGTTTGGGGATAACGTATATTAGAGATACTTTTATTGTTTTTTTCCGTGATAACCCTATTAATTTGATTTCAATGGACTCCTTTAAAAATTTAACCATTTTCAGAGTAATTTTGTTTTATTTTGGAATACGGATATTTCTAGAACGAGCGAGTACTAGAATATTTTTTTCTTAAAAGAATAAGTGTTGTGCTTTTAATTATCGCAATAAATCGTTTTAAAAATGCTTCTTTTTTTACGTCCTTTGTTCGATGAAATTCGTTGAAGGAGCTTGCAGTGCAAGTTTTATATTGCAAGCTTTCAGTACTTTGTAATTGATATTCATAAGTCATTTTAACATATATTATGTAATTCTTTTATTCATAATGTAATACAAAAATGCAGTTATTACTGTGTAATAGTCATAATCGTTATTTATAATTGTTTTTAATATTTATCATTATGTTATTTATTTATAACTATTTTTGTTTTTATTTACAGATATTCTTATGTCATTTATTTATAATTATGTAATACGAGTCATCTTGTGCATTATTTTTTTACAATTATTATTGAATTATATGATTATTATTTCTAATTGTTATTACATTGTACTATATGAGTATTATGTATAATTAGGATAAAAATATATTATTATATGCTGCTTATAATACTATTATTAGGACGTGTTACTTTTTATTACATAATATTGATATTCATTATTTATTGATTGATCTAGGTTATTCTCAATCTCTTCCTATATCCTTCATTTGAAATGTATTTCAAAACAATCCTTTAAAATTATTGTGTATCTATAAATTATACCGCTAGGCCACCATATTGGATTCCAATCCAGCAACAAGCGGCGCCATTACCCCGATATCAAACTAATTCCATCGTTACCAATAAAAGTATTTAAATTTCCTGTGTGTTACAGCATTTGTTGCATCAGGTCTCATATTTTGTCGGAACAGTACACGGAATTAAATGCCCGAAAGAAAAAATTAGAAACATCTGTTGGAAGTGCTAAAAATATGTAGTGAATGTGAATAAGCTTTAAAAACCTAAATAAGCAAGAGTGAAATGTTTAGGAAAAAATTGGTTTATTAATACTTTAAAGTACAGCAAGAGATATATATTTTTGCTACAAATCTCAAAATGTACAAATTTTTATACGCAGGACATCCCAACTTACCCAAAGGCCAAGGTTTCCCCACCGGATGCCGACAGAGGAGACGTTCACCAGGCGATTCCAGAAACCATTCAGGGCCCTAACCTGTTGGTAAAGTAAAAAAAATCTTACACATATTGCTAATACATGAATATTTAATGTGGTTGAAAGCAGTCACCCCTTCCAGAAAGACAGTTCATCTACTGGGTAGGGTCATGAGGGGGAGGGCTAAACTACTCGATTTTCTCCCTCTTTTTGCATTCCTCGTCTTCTTTCCCTTCATTTTTTAATTGCAGCCTACCATTGGAAACTTTTTAATATGTCAACTTGTACTTGTTAATACATTCATTCATTTAGAAATATTCCATTTTGCAATGCTAAACATACAACTTTTCAATGTACATATGTTTTGCGTCAATAAACAAGCTTCAGAAACACCTGCCACCTTTATACCCAGTAAAAGTCCACCTTCAATTTCCTTCTCTGTTGTGAAAATCACCCGAAGGCTACGTGTATGTATAATTTTCAAAGACCACACTTTGGAGAAATTGTGAGGACACTGGACTACTCGATACTTACTCGCCGAATCTTTCGAATCGCCCCGTCGTCCTCACGGCTTCGAAAACGGAATAAGATAATACATACCTTTGCATAATGGCATGCATTGGAAACAGAGCCTTTTCTTTCGGTCGGTGTCAAATCCAGTTACGATTCACCTCCCGAAACTTCGAAAGCGACTCATCCCATTTACCTCCTAAAGCGTGGGGAGAAAGAAACCATCTCGTCCGCAGCCTCGGCCATTGCTAAACAACTTAAGGCTGTTGCTCTCAACGAAATTGAATCGACAACCTTTTTTCAATCCAAACGGTAAGAGCAGAAAATCTCAATTTCCAATGCCCCTACCGGTAATCTCTTGCGTCCAAGGTACTTCCTACACAAGACTTTCTCTGAAGCAAAATCCTGACTGCCTCGTTGTAGATCGCGGCCACCAGAAACCTGCCGTGAGAGGCCTCTTCCCTCCCCCCGTTTTTTCATTCCTACACTCACTACAACTCTTTCGAGACATACCCTTGGGATTCTGAGGGTGTCGCATCTGTTCTTACTCCGTAACTCTCTTTGCCAGAATATATAATCGGGTTGATACTGCACTGGCCCTTTTGCCTGCACAGCCGCAGTAATATTGGGGGTAAATGAAACCGTGCCTCTTTTCCCGTGACCCTTGATACCCCTCCCCTGAATATGTATACTGCGTCACCTGTGTAGGAACTCTGACGGCTAACTCCTGACTGCCGTGAGGGTCCTCTTCCCTCCCACCCCTCCGTTAATGTAAAACAAACTGTTCTTTAGGACACCCCCCTTCCGTTTTCATACGACAGAACCTCTCTTCCCCTTTTTTCATTCCTTACACTCACTAAAACTTTCCGGACACACACTAACCTGCGGGATCGTCGGAGAATGACGCATATCTTCTTACTGCATACTCTGTTTGCCAGAATACGTACGTAACCGGGTCGAAAGGCTTCCTCCTCTTGTCCCACACCATTACAGTACTATTAGGAGACCCCGATTGTAATGTAATCCCTTGAATCTGGAGAATTCATGAAATTACACAGCCACAAATACTGTGACTGTCAATCATTGTGACTGCTCCCTGTGCAGCACAGGGATACATTCGGTTGCCATTGTTTCTCCCTCCTTTACGAAGGGCTGCTGCGGAATCCTATTCCATAACGTTCGTCCTAAATCCAGGTCACTCGACCCTCTGCAAAAGCTCTCGTGGCATGACACTCCCATGTTTTAAGCAGCCCCCCAACCTTTCTAAAGCCCAGAGTCCCAACTAATCTCACTGATCCAACTGTCAGTACACTGGAAGGAGGCTAAGCAGCCCCTCTAAGTCCACAGTCCCAACTGACGTCTCTCTGCTCCAAGACGGTGGGTCCATCACCCGACTTCCTCTGTCAGTTCTCCGGAGCGAGGCTTTGCAGCCCCCTCCAAAATTTTCCAAGTCCCAACTGACGTCTCTAGTCTTGAGGAGGGACCGACAGAGTTTTGGGCCGGCGGAGCCGGCAAGTCACTGGACGAGGGATGAGTCTCAGTAGATCGGACTGTGGTGGGTGCTCTGCTACTTTCGACACCCCGTCCAGAACGAATCTGCGCCCGCACACATCACACCCGTCCAAGGGCAGGTTCTTGCCTGAAGGACCCTCTGGTCTTGAGGAGGGCCCAACAGAACTTTCCAACGCACCGTCATCTCGCCATGAGTCCTTCGTAGAAGGACTGTGGCTCACAAGCCTAAAAGGGTTGTATCCTGCCGAGCAGGAGGACCTAAAAGTATCCCGCCGAGGGGTACGACCAGAGTGGGAGCCACCGTACATGGACCGCGAGGGGGCCGGTACACACAAGCATCGGATCGTGCAAGCAGCCACACCACGAGTCCTGCGTAGAAAGACTGTGGCGCACAAGCCGAAAGGGGTTGTATCCTGCAGAGCAGGAGGACCGAAAAGAGTTGTATCCCGCCAAGAGCGAGCCACTGTACGTGTGGACCGTGACTACAACTCTTTTGAGACACCCTTACCCGCAAGCTTGCTGGAGGATCTCTTCTTACTGCACAATCTTTACCGTATCACCTAGCTTGGTCGGAAGAGATCCTCTTTGCACTCGCCGATTTGATCACAGAAGAAAAAAAAGCCCTTTGCAGCCCGTAATGTCGGGGGAGACTCTCGATACCCTTCCCCTGAATCTAACTACTTGACCGGTCTAGGAACTCTGGCCGCCGTGTTGCAGAATCCAGCCGTCGAAGACCTGTCGAGTTGAGGGGTGGATACGCATGTTCGGTCTTTGTGGACTCCAAGTGCTGACATGAGGCTTCCTCTTTCTGCACTCGCCGTTTCCACCGGCCCGATTGTAATGTAATCTCTTGAATTCGTTAAACTACACAGCCACAAGGACTCCACTCAACGCGACTGCCTCTTTGTACCTCTCTCCTGTACGAGGGGCTGGTTGCGGAATCCTTTTTCATGACATTCGTCGGGCCTCTCGAGTGGCCCCACGTCAATAATCACTCCCTTATGTTAAGCTCTACTCTAACCTAGGTGGTTATCTAGAGTGGTGAGGCACGACAACTCTACCAAGGCTCGCCTATTCTTTCCTAAGCCCCCAATACTGAAATCCCTCCACTCCATAGAACTCGACCCGTGTGTCGTTTGGAAGTCCCGTCATTTAAAATACCCAAAGCCGCGGGCACCAAAGATCACATCTCGGCCTCCTCTCCTGGCGTGGCGCTCCAGACTTGAAACAAACCACTGCCTTTCTTTCCCCCCTACCGAAGAATAAATTCAGGATATTGAAACGGTCGGTAGCAAAAGTGACATCGGCCCACAAAAAACTACACACCAAAGGCACGGCACGGGATTCCCTGAGTGCCCCGCACCGACTCCTTAGTGTAAACCTCACTGTGCGAGGCTCCACTCGCGTGGAATTCCACTCACTAGCAAAAGGGATGCTGTGCCACACACACTTTACCCGTTCATCTCGATATGTGCAGCCCCCCAATAATACTGGTATGCCTAGACCTGCGAAGCCTACAGAGTGTTTTGCTATTCGGTGGAAACAAGAATTCCTAACCTTGCCCGTTCGCCTCCATACGTGCAACCTCGACGCACTGCTCCTTGCATTTGGGGACCTGTCCAAACCGGAAAGGCTCGTACGATGGAGGACCCCCTAATCGCCGGCATATCTCTCGAAATGTGCCGCCTCCGACTTAATATCGCAAATTCCTCGCCCGAGGTTTTTACAATTCCACCGAGCTGCGCAAACTCTAAGTCACTCTCCCAAAAGGCTTCTCCAAACATTCACCTTCTCGCGCCTAAAGCTTCGACTGTAGCCCCGAGCTCTATGATGGGCTTCTCCTCGACCAGGTGCAACAACCCTTTACAGCCAAAACTGGAAAGCTTCCCCACGAAAATTCCTTGTCACCCGCTGCAACTCAACGACGGAGTTCTTCGCAACCTCTCCTCTAAGTCCCGCCCCCACCACTTCTAAAACACCAAAAATATCTTACCTTGTTACTTCTCTGCTCCTTTGGCACACTCCCACAACCTCGAACCTGCTATTTTTTCCCAGTCTTCGCCACAACATCCATCTGAAAACACTCATTGATTTTCCTTTCCATGCATATCAACCAATATTTCATCAAAAGAAAATATAGGCTAACTAGTGATACTTTTATTCAAAATCATTTCATCACTTATTTCTTACGTCAGTGTTTCTCAAACGTGTGGGCCCCCAGGGGGGCGTCATAACTCTAAAAGGGGACGCAAAGCATGTCGAAAACAAAAGATTATTTTTTAAAAAAATTATTAATTTACTCAAAGTAAACAAACAGAATACATTTTTACCTTATAAAAAATGAAATACACACATGTGTTCATTGATTTAATACACTTATAAAAGGATTTTCCCTTTGAAACATTTGTTAAAAGGTTGAGTCATATCCTTTTCAGAGGACCATAAATCTCAATTTTATTTATTACTGCATTCCGAAGTAGCGCCATCTAGTGAGCTTTCGTAGCTCCGGCTTGAATAATTTTTCGGCAGAGGCCAACTAACCACTGCTTGTTCAACACGTCGCGTCTTTACCGCATTTCCGCGCCCAGCGCGGCACCACCAGTCCTAACATCCAAGAATGAGAAAGGTTTATTTCCCCGTCTTCTAAAGGTATAACTCAACTTTTTTAATTAACCTAATTCCTGCATGTCTTTCTCTTTGTAAATATCCCCTTTTGTAAATATTTCCCTTTAACTTTAAATAAATTCTTTTTTACTTAAATGAAGTATCTGTGTTTAAATGACTTTGATTCAATTAATTCATCACTCACCCTTAACCTTCCAACTGGACAGAACGGATTTTTCCGCCCTACTAGAGAGGCTTCGAAAATGGACTGCACGGATTTTTCTGCCTTCAAGTAACGTTTTCAAAAGCGGATTAGCCACACTTTTCTGAAATCCTTTCCCCCTTTTAAGGTTTAACATCTTGAAAGATAATGAGGGACGGAGGAAGCAACACAGCAGGAGTTTTATGGCTCGCAGGGAACCCCGTGTTTTGACCCTGGGCAATGTAAAAAATCGGGGAGAAATTTCTTTACAACCCAAGAAGTGTTTCTTTGCTAGCTTGTATTTTAAAAGTTTCCAAAAGTCCCAACGCATAAGTAAAATATGTTACAATTCCCTTTTGGTTTCATATTAATTTCAAACTGTAACAAGTTGGGGCGTGTCAGGGCAATCTGCTATTTTATATAGTTAGACAAATTATATCTTTTTTTAAGTATATTCTTTCGCTTCATTTTTCTTATTCAAAGCTTTCAGTTTTTGAAACATGATTATTTTATTATAAGATACCGAAAAAAATTAATAAAACATCAAACTCTTTAAAATTTGGAACCTTTTCAATTTTCCAACCACTAAAAATGAATAAATTTAAACTTCATCAAATCATTTGAAATATTTTCTTACACTTTGATAAAAATAATAACGAAAAAAAAACTAATTAAGATTTATTATTATTATTATTTTTTTTTTTTTAAGATTTCAAAGCCTAAGTGTTCAGGGAAGTTTAAGTACAGTGCCTGGTTATATATTGTTAAAATACACCGAATTATATTTGAATTTTAAGTGCTTGAACTTCAGTTTACATCAAAGACAACATGAATGAAGATTTTCACACATTTTTTTATAACTTGAAGTTTGAATAAATGGTAATCAAAAATATACGGAAACATTTACAGTAGACATTTATGCATATAAATAAACATAAAAATCAATTTTAAATTCGAGCTATTGAAAAATATTCGAATTGTATATTGTTCAAAAATATCTATATATACAAAATACCTCAACATTTATCTTTTTTAAAGGCTAACTGAATAAGTAATTAAAATCTGGATATGTTTTGAAATCTCGTCCTTATAAAGCTAGAAATTTTATGTTAGAAATTCCATTTGAAATTTCGAAAAAAAAATGCATCGCGCAATTAAAAATTATTTACCATAAGTTTTAGCAATTGTTTGAGTATAATAAAAATTTCAAATTTTATTATATAGCTTTTTTGGTATCTTTTAATATATTTCGGCCGCGGTAGCCGAGTGGTATAGGTATCGGAACGTGGCTTGCTTTGTCACGAGTTCGAGCCCAGTACCACTAAAGACCCGCCGTGTAGGGCAGCGATGCACGTTAAATCTGTCGAGAGCTGAAACGTCCTCCCGTTGGTGTGGTGGGGTAGTTAGGAGAGGGGGTGCCAGCGCAGGTGTCGTCCACGTCACTTGACCATGGTTCAAAATTACGTGGTCCGTCGCCAAAAGCCCTCGTGTAGCTGAACAGTGCGACGTTAATATTCAATCATTCATTTAATAATTTCACAATTTTTCACAATTCGGTTGAAAACCGCATGCTAAGAAAAAAATATACTAAAAAAATTGATGAATATACAATTACAATAATTTCTTACATAGAGAAGCAAAACTGAGAAGCTAAAGCGTAGGAATAAAAAATTTTGAGTATATCTGAAGTAGTTTTCGAAATATTTATTTTAAAGTTTAGAAAATTTGTGTGCGTTATGTTATACTTGATATCAATTAAATGGTTAAAATAATGTGTTAATATTAGTCATGTAATCGTTTGATGACACATTCATATACTAATAAAAAATTATCATGGTCATTGATGCGAATGTCAAGAATTTTATGTAATTTTAAATTCAGACATTAAAATATTGATGTAGAAAATATAAAACGACCATCTAAAATACATGAAAAATGCAGTCTGCTATAAAATGATCTTGACAAACAAAATCCGGCATTTTCACTTACTATGGCAGAGCCGGCTTAGTCAGGGGTGATCTGGAAAAACAGAGAGAGAACCGCGGTTTTGATGGATGCCGCTCTAACAGCTCCCAGGAAAAATTATAAATGCAAAAATAAATCTTGTAATTTTCCATACATTTTTATAACAACGAATTGTGGAATTGGCTTCCAATACATTGTTGTGTTTGACAATATCTAAGGTAACCAACCCTACTTTAGATAGATTTGTACTACTTTTTCGTAACCGTATTCCTTTTAAAATTAATTCGTGCAGCCGAAATACACCTTTTGTACCCTTAAAAATTTATGTTAACTATAACGGTTAATTTTAATTTATGCAACTTGTGAAATGTTCATAATTAACCATTTCCGTCTAAACAGTTTACATGAAAAAAAAAAAAGTTTGGACTCCCTCATTCATTAGGGATTTATATAAGATTCTAACATTAAATTTTATTTTTCACCGAATAGGATTGAGTGGAAGTGTATAGTGCTTCCACACCACAGGTCTGGGGTTCTATTAACGGGCTGCGCAAGGTCGACTCTGCCTTTCATCTCTGCTACATTGGGTCGATAAATGAGTACCAAGCTTGCTTCGGGTCTTAAACACTGAAGGTCTCTCTTCAGACAGACCACCAAATCGGGACATCTGTTCATGCACCTCAGCGTCCAATGGTCACGTGTATTACGATGGGCACAGTAGTTCCTGGCCCTCATGGATTGTTGTGCTTCTGAGTTTGAGTCTTAAGTTTGAGGATTACCTCACTTTGGGGATACCTCTTAGATAAACATGTATTTCCACTCATTTGCAATTAAACATTTTCTTCCAATTACGTTTATTTCAGAAAGAAGTTTGATTTTTCAAATGTATTTGCTTAATAACATGTATATTTGTGTGTGTATTATATTAAAAATTTGATCAGTCCAAAATTACATGTTTTTAGCTCCTCTAAAAGCTTTTAGGGTTTTACAACTGATCTTACACAATCCATATACGTTTTATAGTAGTATATTTAAAAATGATAAGGACATTTTTACGACTGTGTGAGCTGTTATGCCTCGTTTATAAATATAAAAAATTGCATTCAGCTACAGTTTTTAAAATGTACAGAAATAAGTGGAGCAACAGGATACTTACATATTATGAATATTTTTGACTGCAGTAAGATATATTTATATATTTCAGTTTCTTTACAATTTGAATAGAAGTTGTAAGCCACATTTTGCGAATAGTTTGATATTGAGTATAAACCCATAGGCTGTTTAATATTGTAAAGTGTTTTACTTTGATACCAGCACACATTAAAATAAGGCTCATTTGCAGTTATATGATCAGCTTCAGTGATATTTAAATTTTAAAAAATAGTCTACACGTACGAAAACATTCTTTCACAACCGCACACCACATCTCTCATACTATATCTTCCCTACAGCAGGAAATATTTGTGTATACTGAAAAATTTAATACAGGATACATTTCCAAGTGTTAAATTTGTTTTTAAAATTTGGTATGAATACATTGTGGAACTGTCGGTTAACTTCACTGAACAAAATTGTTTTAAGTGTACTGTTTTGAAAGACAAGATTAATTAGGGAGAACTTTTCTCACAATACAATTTGTAATGACTGAATTGTGTGAAAATGTAGTTATCGATGTGTGACATTTTTCCTTGTAATAAAAGAAACAGAAAGATAAGAAATTTAACTTGAGTAGAAAATGGTTAGAAGTACTGTCATGCGCATTTGAAGAAGTATATCCCCCATTAAAATTAAAAATTATTGACTGAATGTGTGTTATGTCCATCACAAATGCCGATGTAGAAAAGGAATTTTTATTTAATACAAGAAGTTCGAAAAAGAGAACACTAGGAAGGAAAACTTAAATTTTTCCGAAAAATATTCAGTTAACATAAAAATATCTTTTATAAGATTTTAATTAAAATAAATTAAAAGTATTGAAATCCTTTTTATGCTATTTTAAATTAAAAATATAACTGAATAGAGAAAGATCAGTTTTATTTCATAAATATAATCATTGTATGTAATATTTATTGTGTTATTGTTTAAAAATGAGATAGGGCCTTTGCTCTTTTTACCTCATTACTTTTTAAAAAACAGGAAAGTGAGCGCGTTTTCTTACTCTGATATTCAAAAAATGAATACAGGAATGAATACTATATATATATATATATATATATATATATATATATATATATTTTAATTTTTAAAAAATGACAGAAAAATAAATTTTCTTTGAAGAAAATATAATTATTTTTCAACTTCTAACATACTATTTATTTCATTTTTTCCTCTTTTTTTTACCTTTCATTTCGTTTTTAATTTTACTGTGACTGAACATATAGGAGAAAGAAACACCGTATCTTTCAAAGTGGATTGATCAAGAGAGGATATCTACGCTTTCAAAAAAGATTGCCCAAGGCAACTTAACAGCTAGCTGTAAACGATTGATCTCTTGGTTCTTACTTTTCAAAAGGGACCGAACTGGGTCGTAAAATTTTCCCCGTTCGACCTCCCAAGTTCTAAAAAAAGGAAAAAAAAGTCTGTCGCATTTTTAAGGGAATCGCAAAATAAGAGTTAAACGCTTTCGGAATAACTTTTCAGGAGGAAGGTATCCAGTTAGAGGGTTAAATACTTACCCCTAGACAAACCACCTCGCCAATATAAAATCGCGCCTTCTGAAGAGTCTGATTTTTATTCGAAGATTTATTCGGACTCCCACATAAATATATCAGTACTGCTCAAAGTATTTCATAATTAACTTAACAATACTAAATTAAGAACGCTTAACAATTACTAGTATTCCCATGGGCTCTTACTATGTAAAATTCTATGCAAAAATTAACACTTGATGATTTGCCCGGTTTATAATTAATTATTTCGATGCCGATTAAAAATTACGCCCGATTTCAATAACAAATTCGATTCAATTATAATTTTATGGATAGCAGTTCACAGAAAATATTGTACTTCGGAAAGACATCTATATACGCCGGTAGTATTTAAGAATATACTATTTTTAAATGTATTACATTGTTTTTGTAAGGGGTGAGGAAAATTATGATTGAATTTCGGGTCGCAAATATTGAAAGTTTGAGAAACACTATCTTATGTGCAAAATCATTCATTTATTTCCTCATATCAAATGGCCATTCATTAAAAAACTACCATTAACTTACATGATTGTTGAAAATACCTCAATTACTGGTCCAACTTGGCATCTGTACAATTTTTGATAAATCTTCCAATAATAATTCATCAATCATTCATTTATTTTGCATCTCTTTCTTTATCTATCAAATCCCTCCCAAAATAAGTAACATACACAATTGTTGAATTTTATTTATAAATGAGATAGAAATCAAATAATATCACAATCACCTAGCTTGTCCTGAGTAGACCTAAATTCTTTGGGGGAGGCTTTTTTAGAAAATGGAATATGTATATTTTCTTGCCGATATACTACATAAATTAAAAAATACAAAAAAAAGCATTCATTTTTAAATTACACAAAACATACATTTCAGAACATCAATTATCAAAAAACGCCTTAGTCAACATGGAAAAATATCACTTTTCATTCTATCTCATAATATGCATCCAATACTTTCAAACTTTTACCAACTGCTTACCATACAAAACAATTCAACACAGTAGACTTTCATCACTCGATTAAGCACAGAAACCTCCAACAACCTCAATGGTTAAGTGACCATTGACCTCAATGGTCTATTATACATTAAACACAGATAACATTTTTTATTCCGATTCCACTACTGCCTCATGTTCTCTGTAAGGCTAGATGTGTGTAGGATTTTTTTTAGTCTTTCAGGCAATATTTGTTGCTTCTCTTAATTAGTGTTCACATAATTGACAATTCTCAAAAATATATTATGTATATGAATATTTAATTCTAAGTTTTATTACACAGTTGGGTGAGTGACAACACCAATTGCTACTCTAGCATTCATTTTGGAAAAGAAAACTTCGGCAAGTTATAAACGAAAAACATTTTTACATGGTCGGAAGTCAAATTTTACAGCTCGTCTCTTTTTATTGTTGTACAAAGATAAGTCAACATTTTTTTCTTTCAATTCTGGTACATAATTTTTTTTGTAAAATTAGATTTTGAATAAATCCCCTCTCCATGTGGATTTTTCTGCAGAAGACATTTTGTATGAAATTATCTAGTCTTGTACCTAGATCTCAACCATTTTGATTTAGTTATTATTATTGGATGTTATTTAAATGAGAGGATTTGTTCTAAAACATTCCCATTCCACTGATAATGCAAATTCTACAGTAGATGATGATGTAAGGGGGATTTTTGTATAACAAAAATACAAGGCACAAAAACTGAACTTTTTTATGTGGCAGAAACAATGGATGGTACAAAAGTATTCAATTTCTGAAAAATATTGCACATTCAAATAAGTTTCTTCATAATAAAATAGTGCTCAAAGTGTGCAGCTCACTATAAGAACCAGTTTTTTAAACTATAATGTTCAATGAAAATACATGTAATCCATTAATAATTTAAATAGTTGCATTATAAAGCAATGTATTAGCTCATATTGTTTCTTTTATTAACTTCATGTGTGTACGTTTCTTTTCTAATGATTACAGAGTGAAACCTAACTTCCAGGGAAATCGTACTTAGGGCCATTTTTTAAGAAACCTTTTATTTCACACAATTTATTACTTTATATTAACTCCAATTGGATGGTAGTTAGTATAATGAGTGCATATCAGTTTCACATTTTTAAAGAGGCCAGTGGCTTTGTACACAGGTTTCCCCTACATGAAATTTCTTTTCAAGTACAAAATGTTTAGTAAAATTTGTTTGGAGTGATTTTTTAAAAAATCCATGGATTATTTCCATTAGACTGTTAAATAGCTAAGCTACCCTCAAAATTTCAAAACAAGTTCAATTTCTAAGTGGGATACAAAAATGTATAATCCTTTTTCACTCATCCAAGATAAATGGGATTCTACTTTATAAATATGCTTAGGCCAGTAATAGTTTCCTCTGAAAATTTCTTACTTAATAATTTCTGAAATTTTTACCCTTACGAGACTAAGCTAAGAATAAATATTCATATGCAACTTTTTATTTTAGGCATAAAATACATACAAATCATAAACAACCAATACAAGAAATCATAATTAGGCTTTCACTTTGAACATACTTTCTTATTGCATGAAAATATTCTTATTAAATAAAACATAATAATATACTCAACATAAATTGAAATCAGAATTAAAATGACGCACCAATAGATTCCGCAGCTTTTTTCCCTCTTTTAAAATACATTTCAAATTAAGTAAAACCCTCTGATTTGACAATCACCAATTAAAACAGTGAGATATGTTTCATTACATCTTAAGGCGATCTTAACAATTTTTTTAGTTGTATTGATAAAAATTCTTTAATTAACTGCAAAATTTAAATTTTTTAAACATGAATATTTTTTTTCAAAGTACATTATACTACATAAAACTTGTGTATGGAATTTTTAAACTGCTGCTCACATTAATTTTTTGTTGTAAAACATGCAAAAATTTTCCAAATTGCTATGTTTCTGAACAGATCATTCCATACAGTTTTACAAAACACACATTTTAGAACATTTATGAAACATTCCTACTTCAATCATATAAATAGCTTCAGGGCTTTGAATGATAATACATGATCAAAAACTCAAAAAGGAGAAATATCAATTTAAAGTTTTCATTCCACGTACAGCATGATACGATATTCATCGAATAGTTTCAAACTGTTTTGAAAGGTTAATTAGCTTATTTAAAAACTGTATAACCATAAGAAATTGCAAAAAATGTACAATTAAGCAATATACCTGCATAATGAATACAAATGAAAAATCTATATTTTGTAAAACTTTACCTTAAATTATTATAAAATAAATACACAAACACATCAAAGCTAATTCAATGCTCAGTTTTACAACTTGAATATTGTATGCAAATGAAAACAAAATCAAATAGCAATTTATAGGTAAAATATTTCAAAATTTCATTTGTTTAAATAAATATCTTAAAATATTTAAATAACAATTGTGCTGAATTTAACATACACAGGATATTTATATATCATCAAAAACACAAATACATAAAAATGGGAGCTTTTCTGTTCTTGTTCGAATTAGATTTTTAATTATCAGTGGTATTAAAATGAAATTTAGTATTTGTGCTTTCAATTTAGTTTTCATTTCATTCATAATAATATCAGAAAAAGCTCGCACAACTTTTAAATCTTGACTCAATCCGTTTGATAAACAATATTCAAATTCGAACTTTTGCATGAATTGCACATTTACTGTTACTGCCTATGTAATTCTATATATGTTAATCTCATTTGCGGTGATGTAGAAAAATAATTATAATCTGAAAAGTGGGTACACCAGTATTGGTTTGACTTCTGCCCAGCACCAAAAATTGTATGTTCCATAACTTAATAAAAAAAATATTGACAGTTTTTGGGTACCATGTCGCCTTAAAACTTTACAATGGTATTTTTCAACCATGTCATCATGTAGTGTAGATTTAATTATGAAAAAAAAAAATTACTTCAGAATCAACATTTTATTTACAACACATTAATTCACTGAAATTCTATTCTATTTCCTGAAAACATTTTATATTGTCCAAGAAATAAATAATATTTGGTAAGTAAGAATTATACTATTATTAAACTGCCCAATATTACAAATCATTTCAATTACATTTCTAAATATGCTTATTAAATTAAATCAGTCGCCAAAAAATGTTAAGAGTTCAACATCCTCTATATTAATTCTATATTTTGAGAATGGTTCTAAGAAGAAAAGTTTTTTTCACAAATTTTCCACTTAAAAGCCATTTTTATAATATTCTCCAAATCTATTGTAAATTATAACTTAAGTTTTATTCATAACGGGTTCAGAGAAATATATTCATAGCAATGCAATTTAAAATTCGGCATTTAAAAAAAAAGTTTGATAATCTTTTACGTAAAACAGTTGTTCAAGGTGTTAAATGAAGTAGGGAAAAAAAAGTTTTAGTTATATAATTCGATAAAAGGAAAAGAGAGAAAAACATTTCCAAACACTATCATATATACATTTGTAATCAAACTGGTATTCTTAGATTTTTAAATGAGTATAGTTTATTTATTTATTTTTTAAAAAAACCAACAGATTCAAGCGTACACGTGCAAGTACACCCTGCAAAAATCCAACAAAAATAAAACAATTTCTTTCTAATTTCGTTTCTAAGTCAGTGATATTTCACAAGAGACAAACTGGTCATTTAATCACATGGAAATAAAAATGCAACATGGTGAAAAATTATCCTTCGCGAACAGTGGCGCACACAAGAGGCCCCCAAAGCCTTGATTTTTTCGGATTGATTATAATTCTAAGTATGTAGTATGTAAAATTTAGTTAAGTACTTTTTATTAATGATTAATTTTATTAATTAATGCTGAATATTTATTCATTTAGTTTTTTACTGTGTTTTGTTCCCGAAAATCGACAAAATCAAAAGGAGCATGATACAAGAATGGTGAACTTTCGACCCCGAACCCCTTCTTGAAAAATTCCTGTGTGCGCTACTGTTGCCGAAGAATTTCTAAAAGGCGCCAAAAGAGAAACCGTTACAACGGAAACCTGATAGATCTGAAGCATTAAAATATACAGTGAGGCAAAAATTTTTTGCAATTGATATATAATAACGC
>BMAU01005578.1:0-23715 GCA_019973935.1 Trichonephila clavipes
GTTATTGCTTTTTATTGAGTTATTATTTTTGTGCTGAGTGTTTAATATTGCTTTTGTTAGTGTATTACATCTGTGTTATCAGTATTTTCATCGATTGTACGTGACTTTCTCGAACTGTTCTACAATTTGTGGAGGACTGTTTTGGCCAAGAATAAAATTGTTTTGGATCCCGCTCTTCGGCTTCAATCATTTCGAACCCCCGAAAACGCAACAATATGATGATAGCAAATATTATTAATAACTGTATTTTCATAATTATATTGTGATATAAAAATGCTTAGTGTCGATATCAAAAAATAAAAATTAATAAGTTTTTAACTTATTAATGAAAAACTTATCGCAGAATAAGAGAGAGAGAGAGTGTGTAATAGAAAAAGAATCATCACAGAAAACACGCAACATAATTAAACTCGCACTTTGAGCATAAAAATCTATTAAAGTGTCATTTTCTTGATTAATTTTTTTTAAAAAAAAATGTGGCCTAAATGAGTATCCAATAGCTACAATTTTACTTTTCATTGATCGATGAAACGGGGGGGGATGTTTTCATTTTTTTCTTGGATAAATAGCCTCATCGATTTTAATTATTTCAAAATATATTAAGTGATATAATTGAAAAGGAAGATAATTGCTGTTTTTTAATTATGTCCCATGATTACGTGGCAGGAGACATGACATTCATTTTGAAATGGCTTATAAAATGCTTCCCAAAAATTTTGAATAGATTTTTAAACCACGCTTGCATTTACTGAAATTAGAAGATTGTGCATCAGGGCTGCCATTACTACTAATATAAGAAATAGGCGGGAAAAATTGCATTTTCACATAATATTTGCAAAAGAGACTTATTTATTATTGTTATCACATCGAAAGAGGCTCTATGTATATTGAATTCCAGGATAAATGTCATAGTTTTGAAGAATCATGAACTAAGTTCACGTAACAATTTACTGAAATTAGAAGATTGTGTGCACACAGCTGGGCTGTCATTACTAATACAGTTGCAAAGAAATTTGAGAAAAATTGTAATATTTCTAATTGAGATTTATTTCTTATTGTTATCATGGAAAGAGATTCTAGGTCTCAGCATCAATGTCACACTTTTAAAGAATTGAGTACTAAGTTCACATAGTTAGCGTGATAAACTTCACATCAGTTTTCAATAAAGTTTTAAAAATTATATCTCGGAAGAATAATCAAACATCTTACAGCCTTGTCTTGAATAAAAACTGGAAAAGTTTGATAAAAATGCTGAATAGAACTACTTCTCCAGTTTCCGAAACTTCAATTTACTTAAAAAACTACGGAATTATCTTGGAAATTCTTGAATTTGTTACTATAAATGTACAAAGAAGATACAAAAATACGAGTAAAAATAAAATTCGAAGATACGCTTCATATTTTTGTATACCACTAGGTATTATAGGTTTAGTTTACAATTTCTTAGTATTAGATGGCTTTTACGCTACATCATCATCTTTTTTAAAAGCATATATATGTTCTATCGCAGCAAGTATTTTGTCTGTATTTCTATGGATTGTTATTCGTAAAAGTAGAAAATCCATGTATAATGCTTTGAATAATTTAAATTTGGTGAATCTGAAGCTTTTCTACATAATCTTTCAGAAATCCTACATAATCAATTTGTTAGCAGTTTTAATTTGGTTTGTTATGCCTGTTTACAGCTTGATAATACTATATATGAGCTGGACACTGCAGCAGAAGGATTATTACCTGATGTGGTCGATAAATCAAAAGTTAAACAATGAATTTATGAAGTTTTTTATAATATTCTTTGGTATTTCCATGTATTTCTTACCACTAATAACGTTTCCTTGTTTCATCAACTTCGTATTTTGTGTCCTGTACTACAGATGTGGTTGTCTATTATACAAGTATGAAGAAAGGCTTGTATCATATAAGACAAGTACTCTTTCTTTAAATTTCATTTCATCATATTCTCAAGTAATTGACGCCATTAGAAAAGTGCATGACGTTGCTTCTGTGCCGATTTTTATTTGTTCCATCATTTTCTTTATGCAACTGTGGGTAAACTTGTCGTGGATTTTACTCATTCCCCAACATGAAATGCCTGTAATTTACAACACTGAAGTCATATTTACTAGTGTTCTGTATACCTTAGGAGCTTTGTCAACACCTATCATTGCTTCTGAAATCCCTCTTAGAATGCAAAAGATAAAAATTGAATTGGAAGGATTGTACGAAAATTCATTAAAGCATTCGCATGTTCATCATAAAACTTTAAAGATAATTAAGTTTGCATTAAAGAGGGAACACGTAAAAATAACGGCATGTAATGTAGTGAATTTTACTAGAGGATATGTTCTGTCTTTCTTTAGTGCTTTGTTCGCATATGGCTTATTATTTATCAGTATTCAGGATAAAAGTATCTTAACAAATACAAACAATAGCACTTTATAAATTTACATTTAAATGAGTGATATACCGGGGAAAATACTATTCATAACTTTGCGGTAAATAACAAATAAATTCTTTCCGATCATTCCACATAGACTGCTTTGTGATAACTTTTTACAAATTTAAAAATCATACAATTCTTTACTGGTCATGATAATTATAAAGTGCACCCCAACATATTTGGCTTGTGCCCTTCCAAACTCTGTCACTGCAATGTTGGAAGTGAATAAAGTTTTGAACATCTTATCCTTCTTTAGTTCAAAATTAAAGAATGAAAATGTCTACATGCTCTTAAAATCATCTGGCCTCCCAACTTTATTCAGCTTGTTTCCAGTAAAGCTTCATTCGCATTCATTTTTAAGTTCATTGATTTGCTTTTGTAATTTTTTCACAATGTTTTTTTTAATTTACGTTACTTTATTGTCTTGGTTTTGTTAATTAATTGTTCAACTTTGTAATATACATTTTTATTTTTTTAAACTTATTTTTTTTTGCTATTTCGTTTGTTTCGTAACTTTTTTGTTTTGTTATTTTTTCCTTTATTTATTTCTCTCTTACTTTGTTTGTATTACTTACTTCTGTAAGCCCCGTGTGATACTTGTGGTGCACGGGAATTATTTTATCTGTCTTCAATAAAAAATTTTAAAAAATGTGATAAATGATTATAAGGAATCTCTGCGTATTTTGTATGTACAAACAATGTTAGTATTTAATAATGCATATTTTCATATGAATCTGGAACAATTTTGAAATTACTACTCAAATATTGATCTGTATCACTACAGCAACCTATGTGAAGATATAGTGCTTTATGAGACATAAATTCAAGATTGATTTATTGCTTTCATAAAACACATCTACGAGGAATCTTTAATGGTATCGATCTCTTTTCAATTAGCAAAGTGTATTTTCACCATTCCTTTAAGATACTGCATATTTAGATATAAAAGCTTCATTGTTCTTAACGTTCCATCAATCGAGTTATTTATTGGAAATACCTCTACTTCATTTTCTAAAAGTGAACAAGAAGGAATTACAAACTTTCAGAAAATCTAGCATTACCTAAATGTTAAACTGTATCGAAATATTTGCTTAGCATGTTATTGTAACAAATATAGCTCATGTTTAATATTCAACATTCATTTACGTAACTTTTTGAAAGTTTAAATCGTATTTCCCGCAATCAACCTACTTAAGATATCTAAGCCTAACTGAAGTTTCAAGCTTTAAAAATTTATGTTAAAATAAACTTATTCGATTATGTGTACTTATTTTTTAAATCTTGATTTTAATTACGTAGCAAAAACATTTCATCACTAAAAAAAGATATATATTTTTGTGTAAGTTCGGCACAGATAAATAATGTTTTCTAGGCAGAACCAATTTTGCTGAACATTTGAAGGGATTCGATTATATTAAAAAGGAAGTATTTATATTATTATGTTGCCAGAAAATTATGCTGCTCGGTTTTTTATGTGCTTTGATTTAAGTAATAAATATTCTCTTCAAGAAGCTTTAAAACTTTGGCAATGAATAAAAAGAAATGTCGTCATTTTCGAATTCATACGAATTTCAAAAATGATAAAATCGTTTGGAAAGTACTAAAAGCTATTGGAGTTGATGTTCAAGGAGAGAAACAGAAAAAAAATACAACAAAATCAGCTTACCAGCGATTTGTTACCTACTTTCCCATTATTTTCATTTCAATATCTTTTCTTTATGCAATGCTTTTGTTATTCAAGTTTCTGACAGAGGAACCCCACTTCCTCAGAACTTATTTATGTGATATGTTCTCGAGTATTTTATCCATTACCTTATGGATTACCTTACGTAAAAGGAGAATTCAGCTTCGGAGAGTACTAAATCAGTTGGACATTGTTAGTATTTCATTATTCTGTGTAAGACTTCAAACATTCAGAATTGTTAATGTAATAATAATGATTATCTTGCTTTCTTTACCGGCATTTGCATGCGTATCATTATTCATAATTTGGAGGACAGAGACAACATACCTTAACGTATGGAGATTAGGCAAAAAAACAAACTTGGATGTTCAGGGAATATTTGCTGCCCTTTTTTGTCCTTGCCTATACTTCTTTGATATAATAACGTTGCCTTGTGTCATAAACTTTGTAATATGTATATTGTACTTCAAATGCAGCTCTTTGTTATCGTTATACAAAACAAAACTGGAATATTTCAAATATAACGCATTGCCAATTCAATTTATTGCATCCTATGTTCATGTGATCAAAGTAATTGAAGATGTAAGTAATGTGGTATCAGTACCAGCTTTCCTTTCTTCTGCAATATTCTTTTTTCAATTGCTCACCAACTTATCTTGGATTCTCTTACTACCAGCCAATCAAAGAAGCTTAGCCCATAATTTTCAAATAGCGTATGCTTTCTTGATGTCAATGTCATCTGCTGTAGCTCTTCCCTTCTTCGCCTCTAACATTTATCTCGCAATGCAAAAAATCAAAATGATCTTCGAACGGCTATACGAAGACATGTTGTATAAATCCTACTTTGACAAACCATCAATGACAGTTGTCAAAACAATGATGAGAAAGAAATGTATTCAGATTTCTCCATGTCGCATATTACACTTTAACAGAGGATATGTGTTTTCTTTACTTGGTGCCTTTTTTACTTATGGTTTGCTTTTTATCAATATTAATGGAAATAGCACTTGAAACTAATCGTCTGAAATTTATTTGTGAAAATATTTGTATGTATCTGTCTATCACTCGAAGTATAATTCGCTTAAATTATTTGCATGTGTGTGTAATGCCTTCTCTTCTGCTACTTAAATATCACAAACCTTTGATGCAACTTAACTTCCATAAATTTTGTGTATCAATAAACTTACAATGCCTAATCAACATTTTTCAACTAGCAATTAAATGCTTCGATGTTCGTGTCTCTAATTGGCTTTGCAAGACGAAAGGGTACAAATATTCCAAAAATTAAAAAAAAATGTGCAATATTTCAAGTTTGATCATTTTAAGTCTTAAACATGTTTAATACGATCTTAATCTGATCTTTGAAAAAAGTTCTCTCTCTCTCTCTCTCTCTCTCTCTCAAGCACAGCATTCAGGTAATTCTAAATTAACTAGGTGAACTTTCAAAACTGCATGTTTTGGTTATTCTCTTGTCCAACTCGCAAAAACTAACATGGGCCAAACAAACAGAGTTTAACTTCAGGTGCGCTGCAAAAAAGATCAATATTCAAAGAAATGCAGGTTTATTTCAAATAATACATTATATATAATAACATATATAAAAAAAATAAAAAAATATAAAAATTTAACGTCCTGACATTTGACATCTCTTCTCTGCTAATATTTTTCCTACTTCGCAGGGAGAAATTTCTTTATTTCATTATGTATTATTGCGTGCCGATATATTGGTCCGGCCACAAAAATGTTCATTGTGGGCCGCATGTAGCGTGCGGGCCATGAGTTTCACACTCCTGTCTTAGTTTATTATCAAGAGGATCAATAAATTGAAATTTTAGATAAAATATATGATTTTTTTAAGTATTTAAATGTATTTGTGGTTTTCTGTTTCCTTCAATAAAATACAAATTTCTACTACTTTGTAACCAAGATATTACCATGTTATAATGCTATTTTTACCAAATTTCCACAGACGAAACTCTAAAATCCTATAAATACACAGTTTTTGATAATTTTCAATTGCATTGCGTGTGTTTCCTGTAAACATTAAAACTAATTTTATGAAAATGTGTAATTATATTTTTCCCTTTGTATCTGGAAAGATAATCATTCATAAATCCGCACTTAAAACATAATTTAAAATCCATTTTTGCTGTTCCTTCAGCATGATATGAAGATTTTATTTTATTTTGTTTTACGCATACTTAGAGGTTTTTAGTATAATTTATTATATCTATGTATATCACTCTAACTGGTTTGTCCGGAACATATTTTTAAAGCATTACTCAAAAGTTTAATTCTTACATTAAAAATTCTTCTTTTTTTACATGTAAAAAAACTTTTTTTCTAAAAAACATTTGACTAATTATGTAACGCATTTTAAGAAAAGTCTTTAAAACCCGCAATAAAAAGTGACTGAACTCTATTAACCATTGAAAACTATACTCTAACAAAATATTTTTAATAACTATTTAATATTATATATTTGTTATATATTTTTTATTATGCTTATTATATGCTACAACTCAATTTTATGAGCGAGCATAGTAATTTTATGAAATAATTTTACAAGTTACGCTTTCTTTTTACCTATATAGCATACTTCGTTCAACAAAAAAATTCACTTAACTTTCTTTTCTGAAAGATTTTACAGAGAGTGAAATTCAGTTATTCTCTCTAAAGGTAATAAATAAAAATTACAGTGCAAATTGCTAAATTTGAAATCATTTACTTATTTTTAGAGACATTTTGAAGAAACATGACAATGAACAATCTATATTTTTTAAACTAATGAGTTATTAAATTGTTCGTATTATTCTTCCTTTAAGAATCTAAAGTCGTTTCCAAATAAAAAAAGGTTTAATTTTGAGTTCAAACAGGGATACTTTATTTCATAGTTATTTACTACGTTTAAAATATTTTTTAAAAAATTTAAAATCTTTATTTCTATAATAAAAATTAACGCGAGCACTCCATTTTGCAAAATCAGAAATAAATAATTGGTTGGTTTTTTAGATCACAAATGTTGGAACTTTGCAATTTGAAAGTCGTGCTCAATGCAATAACATTTGTAAATAATATTATAAGATAAATAGCTATAAATTTTTATATAATTAAGAAAAAAATAAAAGTATTAAGCAAAAATAATAATTATATATATTTTTCTCTAACTATAAAAATAAAATGCATTAAATATTAAATTCTAAACATTTAAGTCAACAATTTAGTTCATTTATATTCATGCAGCAACTTAAAAGTGAGATACTCACACACATATTTGTAGTCAAAATTGCTGTCTCAATAGAGCAAGGAATATTTATGGTACAACCAATTTTGATCTTCCTACTAACTAAAGCTGACTCAGACATGCTTTTGTACGCGTAATACCTCTACAAAAACAAATTCTTACTTAAATGCTGAAAATACCTAAAATTCTACAAATACTTTTATATTTTGAATTGCTTTGGGAAATACACTGCTGGCCCCACAAAATGCAACACCAAGAACGATCAGAGATATCATATCGAAATTTATATGGCAGATAATATGTTGTACAAAGATCAAATAATTAAAACAGCAGTCTCTTGTGAGTATAGATGATGACAAAATCAGTATTTAGTGTAGAGACTATTGTTGGCTATAACCACTGCCACAAGCCTCAGCAAATTGTATGTATCCTTGGAGTACAGCAGTCCATGCAGCTTCCACATAATGCCCAAGTTGATCTGGTGTAGCAGCGAGTGGTATATCCAGGGTCAGTCGTTGTGCCATGGACCACATGTTTTCGATTGGCGATAGATCGAGAGAACAAGCAGGCCAAGGAAGCAATTTAATCTGATGGGTAAAGAACTCTTGAACATTGCGTCCCGCGTGTGGTCATCTATTATCCAGTTGGAATATGGCGCATGGCAAGCGTTGAATATATGGGAGGACCACAAGCTCCAACACCTCGGAGATGTAGCACTGGCTGCTCAGTGTCATGCGCACTAGAGGGGTGTGGAACCCCCAAACCATGATACCGGGTGCAGGCTTAGTGTGGCGATGCATAACGCAACAGTTCAGCAGCCTCTTACCACGATGTCTCCAAACGTGAATCCGACCATCGTGATGTTGTAGGCAGAAGCGAGACTCGTCAATAAACACAATGTCGTTCCATTCCGTTGTCCATGTACGCCGTTCATCACTCCATTGGTGGTGCAAATGCCTGTGGCTTCCAGTCAAGGGTAAAGGAAGCAATGGATGCCTTGCGGATATTCCACTCTGCTAAAAACGGCGTCGAATGGTACGAGTGGACACCGAATGATGCGTAACAGACTAAATCTGCTGTGCTATGGCTTGTGATGTGGCTGTATGATCCATCACTGCCATGCGCACAATCCGCCTGTCATCACAGGTAGTGGTGCAATGAGGTATGTGTGATGGTCTCCATCGGTCCGTCGTTTCCTCCTGCGTCCAGCGATGACACATCCGCATCACAGTTGCTCGGTTTCGTCCAACACGTAGACCGATTTCTCTGAAGGAAAATCCACAATTCCTATAGGCTAATATTCATCCTCGGTCGAATTCAGAAACTTAGTCAAAAGATGCTCGATGTCTTCCACAAGGCTTAGGTAAACAGCTTACATACAAGAAGAAATCACGAAAAACAATTGTCGTATTTCGAATTCCCAATCTGTTCTCCCCTTATGTAGTGCTTGCGGGTGGCGCTACAGTCGCCTGTGCTAATATGCTATAATGCTAATTATTTGCATATTTCATTGCCTCCAACGTATGACATAAATTTCACATAGTTTGCATACTTCCTTCAAGATGTTACATTTTGGGATATTCCTTTTTCGAATAATTCCAATATTTTTTTTAAATATTTAAAATACTTTTTAAACAATATATGATACGTCAGTTTTCCGTGAGCATTCAGGATCTATTTGTTCAATTCCATTACTCATTTTTACAAATATCATGAGTTTTTTTATTACTATAATATTTTGAATTATGACTATTGAGTCACTAAAAAAATCTTCTTGGCTAAGCCATTCGACACCTGAGAAAGAGGGTGACCAAAACAGGTAGAGAGATTAGCTGAAAAAAAAACTTGAAAACTGTGAAGGTGACAAACTGATAAATCTTAGCCAAGAACAAGTCGACATGAAATGGAATTCTAAGAAAAGCCAGAACCCACATCCCTGGCTGTCACACCAGTGAAGAATAAAAATGTTTGAATTGGAGTTGTAGAAACCTACAATCGTAAACATAACTACTTGGTATCCGTAACATAAATATTAGTTTCTATTAAAAAAATTTAATTATTTTATTCAGTGTTTTTGATATTGGGCAAACAAATTTTAAACATTATTCAATACTATACCCAGAATATACTTAACTAGCAGGAATATTCCTTCATCATGATGGAATACAAATAACATAAGAAAAGTTAAAATGTTAATTTGAAAAATATTTTGAAATTTATTATTATAATGACTGTACAACTGGCACCGTCGTTCAACTGGGTGGTAATTTGAGATAATGTTTGGCTTCGCTGGCTACGTACAATACGCCTGATCCCTCTCTCACCACGCACTGTCAAGGCTAATTATGCTATGTAGTTTTCCCGATCGATAGTTCCTTGTCCACCATCCATGTATTTTTGGTATACTCTTGACACTCTCGACCTTGAAAATCCTAGCTGTCTGACGATTTCAGAAATTGAATTTTTCATGCGTCGCACACCTACGATTTGTCCACGATCAAAGGCGTCTAAATCAGGCAGTTTGCCCATACTGGCAATTCCAACAACTAATTCAGAACACACAATCACAGTACGCGCTATGTATGCAGTTACCACAGTGCCCTCACTTGCACATAAATGATACGCAGCACTGCACAATTTGCATAGCCCTTGCTATCCCTAATTTATTTACGTCACAACTATTGAATATTATTTATTGAATGATACATTAAAGTTATTAAACTTAATTAAAAATTGTTAGAGTCCAATATTTTGTGAGAGGAGGATTCGTTGGCCACCACTCTCGTGTAAGTTCAAAGCATCTCTCTCTCTCATCTTCCGGTCGACGGGGTTCGATTCCTCGGGGGTCAAAAAGGGGTTGCGCTGCAGCTGCAAGATACACGTGTGGTGTTGATAGGCTTATTGGAGCGCCTGATTCCCGAAGGAATCTAAATCTCCTATCAGTCAAGATTGGGGAGTGACTTTAGATCACAATAATTTGCCCTTTTTTAGATTTAATCATTTAAGAAATTAATTGATTGCCAGTGTTAAACGAGGAGAAGTGAGTCTGGGCCTGCCGACGAAATCGGCGGTAGAAGGAAAGCGGTGGAGGAAGGGGACGGCAAGCCGGTCCCTACCTACCGTAGGCGGCCGCCGAGGCGGTCGTAACTGAGGGTCTTTGTGAGAGTTTCTCTGGAGGAATCGGGAGATGACTACTCGCATGGGGGGCGGGGGCGGGCGAAGTTACTTTGAGTTTGGAGAAATTTTGGGGGTCCGAGACAACTCGCACCCGTTATCGCTGATTTGCGATATGACGATAGAAAACGTCAACCTTTTCGTGGGGTTGGGCGTTTCTAAGCTGTTTACCCAACTCTATGAGAGAGGGGTGTTCAGCGAAGAACTTTTTCAGTTCGATGATAGCGTCCATGAACCCAAAGGTTCCGCTATCATCGTTTTCAATTACATTCTGGTTTCGTTTCTTTTTTGGGGGGCTGGAGTTGTCTCGGCCTCTGAATCGGCCGACACGGACTTTTCGGTTTGTGGTGCCATCTGGTGGTTGCCTTTTAAGGCATTTGCAAAGGAGATATCAATTTTAACTTTGGATTGGTCGGAATTAAATGAATTTTGAGATTTATTTCTGTTTAAGGAGGGAGCGCCTTTTTTAGGTTGGATTTTCGGGAATTTCGCACAGCGATGCGAGTTGGCCAGATGTCCGGTTTCTTTACAATTAATACAGACGGGGTTTTCTATTAAATCTTTTATTGGGCAGTCGCCCGTTCTATGCTGCTCGCCGCATTTAAGACATCGGGTTTTAATGTGGCAATTCTTAGAGGAGTGGCTAAATAAGTTACAGTTGTAACATTGGGTCGGGCTTGGTCGTCCATTGAAGGTATCGATTTTAACTGTTAAGTAACAGCACTTGTCTAATTTGAAGATGTCTGGGGAATCGGGCGATTTTTGCAGTTCCGCCATGAAGATGGGGAGCTTAAATTTTGATTTGAGTTTGGTGAGCTGTGCGACCTTGTTAACAAGGAAGCCTCGCTCGGAGAGGTCTTTTTTGATGTCGTCGATATCCGTAGATATTGGCAACCCTTTAATCACTATTTTTTGGGGTTTGCTATCTTGCGGGTGAAGCGCAAAGAATTGCTCACCTCTTTCCTTAAGGAAACTGATGATCTTTTTGCGCTCGTCAGCTGTTGACGCAAAAATGCGCAAATATTCCCCAGACAGCTTCGAATTGGTCTTGGGGTATTTTCTATTGACTTCTTGCATGATTAGATTGTAATTTTCTTTGAATTTTAGATGAATGGGGGGGATTTGGGGGGGGGGCAACTGGCATCGCTGTTTTGTCCTGTGTCGGCAACGCGTCATTTCCAGATAGAGTCTGGTATTTATTGGTTGTGGTGACGGGTGCAGCCGCACCAAAGGAGTAATTTTGCAGGACTTTCTGCTTTTTTACGACTTTGGTTGGCGCAGTAAGGCCGTCAAGGTGATTCTTCTTTTTTGGTGGGTTTGGGGGAGGATTGCCATTGCAATGCTTGGCATGTGATTTTTGGTATTCTAATTCTAGTTGGGTAGTGGTATCATTTGCTTTCTGAATTAATTTTGAGGGGTTTAATTTAGAATGATACTGGCGTCAACTCACCCTCTAGATCTTGAATTTCATCCATCAGTTTTCCATTTTCCTTTTCAATCAGGCTGTAGCTTTCCTGGTTTTTCCGGACGAGACCATGGTCCATTGTGCGTAGGATTTGTTGGTTGTAGGTTAATCTGGTTTTCTTTATGAGGTGGTATTCATAGACGTCGAGTATTCTCGTACATGTTTTCAAATCTTCAGCATTGTGGGTGTCAGGTCCACTAAAGATGCCGACCGCTGTGTTGGGAGTTGCTACGTTACAGTGTTCTTGTGTGAGTATGTGTGTGGGGGGTTGTATATTGGCTTCAAAATTAGGTATTTTCATATTTTTTTACGCTGTTGTGAATATGGGCTTTATTTAAATATTTTAAAGAACAATTTGAAGTTATCCACCCAATCTTTGAGTATTATAGGCGAATTCATTTTTAAAGAATTATGGACCCCATCGTACTACTGTCCCCGAATTCTGAAAATACCTCCTCAATTACCTGATTTAAGCCCTGTAGAACATAATTGTTGAAAATTTGAAGTTAGAGTAAGAAGACATGACATATAGAAACAAAATGTGAACTAAAAATAATAATCACAAAAGAATGAAGGAACATCAATACAGAAATTACAAAAAATGGATGAAATCTATTCCGAAAAAGTTAAAAGGCTGTTGTGGATGCTGTAAGATATCCTACTAAGTACTAAATTCAGAAAAAAATACAACATTTAAAATTATGCTGAGATTTTTTTCTAGTGTACGAAGAATTCGGTAGCGTAATTTTTTAATAGGTTTTTGATTAATAGTTTTTTTTCAAAATAATAACTACATTACGTTTTAAAAAATTTAATATTATTCCAATGACAGCAAGGTGCAGATATTATTTAAAAAATTACAATTCCTATACATTAATTGTTTTCGTAAATTGCAATTGTATAAACACTTTTGAGAGATAATGCAGAAATAGGGAAAAGAGTGTCACATAAATGCAAGAGAACACCTAACTGTGGAATTTCGATTCTCATACTTTTAAATAAATTTATTAAATAATATATTTAACAACTTTTTTTTATTTTGTGTTTGACTGATATTTAAAGCATCGCTTAAAGTAATTTTGTTTGTTTACGTAGCAAAAATATTCTTCTCAATAAAATAAGAAAGTAACAAATGCAATTCGATTTTTCATTCTTATTCTGTAACTGGGATAACATATGCTAAGTAAGTAATTTTATCCAGCTGGGCAGCTTGTTTATAAAATGCTTTTGAGAAAGGAAAATAAAATTTCTAACAGGAGTAAAATTTGTCCGTCCGATAAATCTAATCTGAAAAAAGAAAAGATTAACGTAGCGTTTCTCAATTTGTGGGGTGCCCGCCCCCTTGGGGGACGTGATAACCCTACGAGAGGGGCGTGAGCATATTGGAAAGTCGAAAATAAGAGAGAGAGATGTAACGAAATCATTAATTTACTGAAAGTAAATAAATAAAATACATTCTGATACAAAAAATAAAACACATTTACACTGAAATAATACATTTATAAATATATCAGCACTGCACAATGTATTTTACAATTAACTAAACAATAGTAAGTTAAGAACGTTTAATAATTACCAGTGAACCCATCGGCTTTTCATATATAAAATTATATACAAAAATTAACACTTTTCTTGATAACTTGTACGATTTATAATTAATTCTTTAAATACCGATTAAAAATGACGCGATTCGTTCCCTAATGCTACCGTTTTACACGTAGGTTAGGGTATGTGGTGCATTGGGGAGGGGGGAGTAGAAAAGGAACAAATAAACAAATCCTTTAAAATAAGTAAATCCTTAGCAGACACTGTCAAGGTCCTTTTATTGCATTCCAAAGCCTTCTGAATAATTGTATAGATAGCACTGCACAGGAAAGATCGTATTTCGGAAAGACGTATATATACGTTCGGGGAAATTAACGCTTTGGCTGAGAGAGACGTTTATATACGTCAGTGACAGTTAAAACGTCGTTTTTGTAGCTTTAGTTTTAAAGTATAATATTATTGAATTCAATACATTGTTATTGTATGGGAGGGGAGGCGATGAAAATTATGATTAAAAAGTGGGTCACAAATATATTGAAAGTTTGAGAAGCACTGGATTAATGTTAAAAGAAATGTAAAGAATCTACGTTTGAGCTCTGAAAAAATTTCTATAAAGTACAATCAATAGTTTTCCTCTTTAATTTTTCTGAAACTACTAGATAAGTACTCAGATCAGCTGGCTTAAAAGGCCATTCTGCGTAAAGTAATTTTATGTGAGACCAAGGAATTGAAAATAGCGACTTATTATAGATTCCCAAAGTCAATAATATAGAAGCTAATATTTTATTAGAATCATATATTGTTTGCACATGAGAGCCAATTTCCCATTCTAATAAGCATACTAAAGAATAGAGAATGAAAAGATGAAGTTTAATTAAAACATATTGTATGGAATAGTGTATCACGGTTGTAAAATTAATAAAGAATGCACTAAAAAACGCTTTAAATGATGCTGTGAAAATGATAAATTTTACAAAAGTAAGATAATAAAATTCCAGATATTTTTATTATGAACAGAATTATATACAGAAAATATAGAACCCTGCTTTTATACTTAGAATTCATATTAATTTTACGTGAATGAAGTCATAAAAATACGTTATACTTATATGATGAAATATGGTGGAAAGTTTATCTTATTTAGCAGACATGATTGCTGTTCTAAATGAAGTAAATATATTGAATGTGTATGTTATAAAAAAAAATAAAGAAAAAAATGAATGCATTGATTTTAAGAACTAACAGCAAGTTGTATCTTTAACAGGACGATAGGCAATATTTTGAAAAAAACTAATAATTTTCTAATGAAAGAATTCAAATGAAAAGGAAGTAAATTTAAAGGACATAGTTCAAGCGCATGTAATGGATCACAATTTTTCAATTAAAAATATGGGAGAATATATTCTATGAGAGAAAACTAAGCGCGGATGAATACACAAAAGTTATATAATAAACCAGAAGGCTTGCTTCGCACAGTTATAAACATTTAATGCTTTTTTCTTCAAATGCGGCTGTGGGTTGGAAATTATCTTTGTAGAACTAATACATTCTCCTAGAACTGGAATAACTTTATAGTAAGACACCGTATAGGTTGATACCAATTGCCACAATGTTATTTTGAAGCCCAGTTTTGCCTCCCAAAGGGGGAGAGGTGCACCTGAGCTCTGACGATGCGAAATTGTACAAGGAATTTTACTTCGCAGTTAGCACCTAAGCCAAACAAGTACTCTAGGAATCTTTAACAGTCCGCATAATCATACGATATGGACACTGTCGATATTTTTGCATCATGAAAATCCACCGACTTGGGCCCGGATCGAACTCACAAACTTGGGCGCAGAAAGCAAGTGCCTAACAAACTACCAGGGCCGATCCTAGCAGGTGTTGCAGCACGTGCACCGCACGCGGGCGGGCAGGTCAAGGGGCGGCCGCATATAGCTTTCTCAAACAAGAAAGAATTTTTACGAATATCTCAAAATAAAATTTATTTTAAGTCGAATAAATATACTGAGTCTTAAAAATTTATTGAAAAATCCAAATAAGTTCAAATTTCTCGATGGCATAATTTAAGAAATAGAATGTGTTAAGACACAGTGGTTTGGTCCATTAATGTCTACTCTTTATCACTGGCGTAGCTAGTCTTGAGGAGGCCCTGTGTCAAAAATTCCTTGTGAACCCTTTTTCGAGCCTCTTAACATACAACGATTTTTTGCTTACATATGTTGGGGCCCCCATATTATTGATACAGTGGTAGCTACGTCCCTGCTCTTTATACACATTCTCCATTTGATAGCAAAATTCATGGCAGAGATGGCAATACGACTAGATTTTTTTCCCCTTACTAACGATACTGGCGGCGCACTATGGATCAATGCTTAATAAAGGCGTCTCAAAAATAATTTTTGCGAAAGTTGTTTTACGAAAATATCTAATATGGTATTAGTACCTAAGAAATAGGCGTGTTTAAATTCAACATGCATAGGGGAAATTAAAACTTTTCAATTTAATAATAGCCTCACAATTTAGAAAAACAAAACAGAGGAAACGAGTGTCTGCATTTCTATTAATGTTTTACTTTTTAATCTTATACAGGTAGATGAGTTTACAACGTAAACGTTAAGTAATGCTCAAAATATGAAAAATTCTCTAGAGGGGAAATACATTAGGTCTTTGCACGCGCGGGCGACCGACACCGTAAGATCGGTTCTGCCACCTACACCACCCAGCCGGAGCATTAAATGCCTTTCGGAACAAATATTTACTTGAAAAATCTTTTAACGTATGAGTCAACAAAAATAAAATATAGAATCAAATTAAACGTAAAATATGAAATAGGACTGCAGACCACCTCAATAGAGCTAAATACAACAAGCATATATATGTATATAGATATCTGTCAGAAAATATGCAAAGGAAGGTGGCATCTAAAGCAAGAAATAATGTTATAAACGACTATAAATTACATAAATTTTAAGCTAAAACTCTGCATTAAGAAATACTGTAATTTCCTTTTACATATAAAATACAAACAAGATGTGTTGATCTCTACTTTAAGTATTTTATAAGATTTAATCTTCAAAGAGTACGATAGGGTTCACTCAAAGCATCTAATAGGTCTAAGGGCTCCATGATTTCATAAAGTTGGAAGACCGCTGCCATAGACCGAAAAAATATTTCAGCACATACTTCATGATAGAATAGAAAGTCATCTCCAATAAATTGATCACCCAAGTTGTTTGGTTTCAAGTGCCCCTTTCCCTCATCCCTCCCTTCATCAATTAATCCGGATGATTAACATTTTCTCTATATAAGCTATTTAACTTTTAATTGAAAACTATAGATTATTTCCTTTTGCTCAGAGCATATGAGAAGCTTTACCATGTTTTTGATTAATCTGCTTTACAAGTTAATCAAATAAAGTAGACGCACCTCCACCATCAATCTCTGACTGTGTTTGCGAATGACACATTTATCTTGCCGTTAGAAATATGTTGGATTATTGAAACAATTTAGAGACAAGTTTGCTAGAAAAAAAATGAAAAATGAATTGATTGATTGGTTTAATATTAACGTCCAGCTACACGAGGGCTTTTGGCGATGGACCACGTAATTTTGAACCATGGTCAAGTGATGTAGACAACACCTTAGCTAGCACTCCTCTCTCCTAACTACCACACGAGAACGTTTAAGCTCTCGATAGATTTAACGTGCATCGCTGACCTACAAGGCGGGTCTTTAGTGGTACTGGGCTTGAACTCGTGACAAGGTAAGCCACCACGATCCGATACCTATACCACGGCCACAATGAAAGATGGAAAAAAAGGCCTTAAAAAAGCCGTCTAATTTTTTTTAAAGTATCCGACTACGTTCAGAACCGTCATTTTAAAAAAGCTCATAAATGGATAAAAGTTTCATGATATTTAGGATCACTCAGAATAGAGAATACCTGTATAAAATTTTTTTAAGGACATTATGACAAAAAAAAAAAATTAAGTACAATATTTCGACAAAAAATTAACTTAGAATAACTTTTTCAAAATGTTCTCCTTTTGTGAAAAATGCTTCTATTACAATAATATTTTGCTTGTATATAGCTCAGACCTCTCTACAGCGGCTACACTATGATTTTCCAAAAATTCACATTATTTTCAGAATTACAACCCATTGAAATAATTAGTGGCGTTTTTTCTTAAAATTTCTCCCCTCTGTTGTAAAACATGGATAAACCTACTTTTAAGTTATATATTTCAAAAATTCTACTTGAGCTTCTGTACAGAGGTCTGAGCTATATACAGGCAAAATATTATTATAATAGAAGCATTTTTCATAAAAGGGGGATGCTTTGAAAATTGGTCATTCTATGTTCATTTTTTGTCAAAATGTACTTAAATAATTTTGTATTGCAATAATATTCTTAAAACAATCTTATATACATTTTCTAAACTAAGCGACACTAAATATCATAAATATTAGTTCAATTCAGTTCAGTACAGTGAAATCACTGTAATAGTGGAGACTTGGCTAACGCCTTATGCTCCGATAACATTTTGATTAGTTTTTAATCCAAGTTGTAACGCACAGTTCGTGATTGCATTGTCTTTCAGTAGTTTCAACTATCGCCTTGTGCTTCAACTGAGATTAATGAAAGTAGAGCAGTGTTTCTCAAACTGTGGGGCGCGATAACATTACGAGGGGGGCGCGAGCATATCGAAAATAAAAGATTTAAAAATAATTAGTTTCCTGGAATGAATTAAAACAAAATACTTTCAGACATAATAAAAAATGCACTTTTACTCTAATATAATTTATAGACGCGCGCACGCGCGATATTAAGTCATCAAAAATAAAAACTTCTTCAGTACCTAATTAGCTATCTTCGATCCTATAACCAAATAAAAAAAACTTTTATTTGATTTGATGTAATCCCACGATGAGAGATTTTTTATTACGCTTTTATTTAGCCTAACATACTACTCTTTTAGAGAAAAAACAGATCCTAGACCCAGAATCGAAAATATTTAGGAACATAAAAAATTCATCACTGTCATTATTTTTGAAATACTGCACATTATAGCTGTAATCTGTTTGACCTTCTAAGTTATTGGTACAGTTAGTTATGACCCCTCTCTTATGTGTTTCTCTGTTGCGCTTTTTTCCATGCAAAAGAGTTTTATGATGTTTGGAAAACCACGGAGAGTACACACACACACAAGCACATGAAGGATTACTTGGCCAAGACATATTTTTATAAATATTCTCAACATATAAAGCATAACGAAAAACGTTTAACACAATTTTTTTAGCAGTAACATACGTATTATCATAATGAATATACTTTTTACCCGGAAGTGGTCACGCGGGACACACAGATTACGAAATCGTTAATTCTGGCAAAACTATTTATTACCAAAGAAAAATTGAAAAGTCCTTGAAAGTAGGTAAGTAAACTTTCTCTTACTTAAATTATTCGCTGGAATCATGATTTGTATCGTGTACAATAAAATAATTATAAAAAAAGGGATTTGGGTGACTCAATAACCCCGACCGTATCGAGTGCGCGACTGCTCCCGGGTTAAAACATGTTGAAGTCTTTTAGCTTTAAATATTAAAAATAATACAATTATTCTTCATCGATATTTTATATTATTGATCATTATTTAACATCAGTGGCGCACACAACGGGGGGTCCGGACCCCCCCAAAGCCCTTGATTTTTTTCCGATTGATTATAATTCTAAGTTTATAGTACGCAAAACTTAATTAAGTATTTGTTATTAATGATTAATTTTATTAATTAATGCTAATTATTTATTCAAGAATTAGTTTTTTACTGTGTTTTGTTCCCGAAAATCGACAAAATCAAAAGGAACCTGATACAAGATTGGTGAACTTTCGACCCCGGACCCCTCCTTGAAAAATTCCTGTGTGCGCTACTGTTTAACATCAATTATAAATGCTAATTCTGAGAGGCTTAAAATTACAATTCGCTTAAAATTAATTATAATTTGAGCAACCATTTTAAAAAAATCATTTTACGTTTTTGTAAACATTGTCGAGCACTTGGCTTTGCTTCCCTTACAATTCAGCTATTATATCAATAATGTTTTATTTTCTTATAAATGAACTCGTGCAAAGAGCGGGGACTTCAACCGGTATACTTTTAATGTATCAGTGCTGCACAGAATATTTTATAACGAACTAATTAATACTAAATTAAGAACAAGTTTAGTAAGTATTAATGACGTCCATGAGCTTGTCTTGGAAAGCAAAGTTTTATAAGGAATGCTTATGATTAGAAATTGACCCTCTGAGTTCTTTTTCTATATTTAGCAGATATCTATATTTTGTCTTCTAAGCAGCTACTGCATTTTGCAATATGTTCAATTTAAAAATTAGAGAAAGGAAAAATAACATAAGAATTATCCTATTATTTTATTTATTTATTTATTTTGCTTAAAAGTAGTATACAAATTTTTTTTAATACTTACGTTACTAATTTGTATGGTTTATAATTAAGATCGCCTATTGTAGCTTTAGCGTCAAAGTGCATTATTATTGCATTCAGTACATTATTAATGTATAAGGGGGGGCGCGAAAAAAATTGTGATCGAAAAGGGGGGCGCCAGTATTGAAAGTTTAAGAAGCACTCAAGTAGAGTATTGAGAAACTATTAGCTGGAATTTTAGAATCTATTGGTTGATGTCAAAAAATTTTCAACTTTTTGAACATGCTCTATTGTTTTTCATTTCGCTTTTGAGGAATAAGACCATTCTCCGTGGTTGGAGATAAAATTTTTCAAAATTTCACGCTGCGATTTGTATTTGATACAGTTTAATATAAAATGTTCACTAGTTTCTGGTACTTTACAACCTGCATACAAAGGAGAATCTATTTGTTTACAAAGGAAATATATATCATTTAATGGTAATTTTTTAGCTCGCAACTTATTGATTAAAACTTCTGTATTTCTATTTTTTGCTGCCTGTCTATTCCATTTTTCAAGATGAGAAATATAAAAATAATTTTTGTCTTTTGCTCTTTTTCCATATTTCTTCACTTTTATTTTTGTGTTGTTTTTTGAAATGTGTATGTTGGTCTTCCCAAGTTATCAAGAAATAATATTCCACGGCTCTGGAGAGGCTTTAGCTAATTTATCAACTTCTTCATTAATCCCAATTCCCTTGTGAGCTGGTACCCAAATGAATGTAATTGATTGAGCTATTTGGAGGCACTGATGTAAAGTTGAACTTAAATTTAATATTACCGTATTGGATTTTCTATTAATATTTTGGATACTTTTTAGGACTGATAAGCTGTTCGTCAAGATGATATAATTTTCTGTTTCAGAAACCCAATTTTTTAACGCAGTCCATATGGCTATAGTTTCAGCTGTGTGAAAATTTAAATCATTTCTTTTAGTATGAAATTTTGTCGAACTTTTTTCTTAGGGATCAAAATTCCTATTGATGTTTGATTAGTATTTTTTGAACCATCTGTTGTTATTATGATATTGTTATTAAATTTGGGCTGAATGTAATCATTAAACATATTTTGTACTATGTCATCTGGAAGATCCTTGTTTTGAAATGGTAGTTCATGAGTATAGATGTTTATTTTGCGATTTTCGTAGATTGGAGGAGGAGGGATCCATTCAAGAATATCTTCTTTAGAGATACATAATTCTTGAAGCAGGTTGATCGTCTTTTAAAAAATACTAATCTCTTTTTCTCTATAGTTATAAAAAATGTTATTTATATCCCAAAATAATCTTGCATTCGGTGACCAGTTTTTTAATGCAATTTGTTTAGTTATAAATTTTTGGCAAAGGAAACTATGGCGATTATTAATACTTTCATTCATAGACTCTGCTCTTAATAAATCTCTAACGGGGTGTTTCTTGGGAGACCAAGGGCTAAACGTAAGGCAGCATTGTAAATCGGTTCTAGTTTTGTCTGTTGCTATTGCTAGAAAAGGAAAATGTTGACTTCCATAGTCAAAGATAGAACGGATTGTGGCATTAATAATATTTAAAAGATGATCAGATCTTGTTCCTATTTTCGGAGAAGATAAGGCTTTAATTGCATTTAAATATTTGAATCCTTTATGACGTAGGTAATTAATGTGATATTTCCAGGTGATATTGGGGTTGAAGATGATACCCAGGATTTTTTCAGACTCTTCACTTCGGGGATAGGTTTGTCGCATATTTTAAGTAATGTAGGTATTGTGTTTCTTTTTCTGAAAAAGTTGATTAAACTGCCTTTTTCTGGAGAGGTGGACAATTTCCATTTTTTACACCAGACTGAAATTTTATTTAAAGATTCTTGCATTTCGCCTATTGCTTTATTCCAATTTGTACCAGTATTTATATAAAAATATATCGTCTGCAAAAACCAGAAGATGGCTGTCATGTTGAATTTCAAAAATATCTGCAATATAAATCATAAAAAGGAAAGGACTTAAGATACAACCATGGGGTACACCACAATTGTTTTTAACGATTTTTGAAAAAATGTTCCTCCATTTGATTTGAATTGTTCTCTGATGTAAGAAGTTTTGAATCCATCGTAGCAATCTACCAGAGTATCCAACTTTGTTTAATTTAGAAATAAGGCCATTTGGCCACACTGAGTCATATGCTGCTTTAATATCCGACGCTACCAAAATAAAATATTCTTTGCGTTCTCTAGCCAGTATAATGTCATGTTGTAATTGAAGTAATGTATTAATGCTGTTTCTGTGAGGGTAAAAACCATGATGATTAACATGAAAAATTTTGTTTTGAAAACTGAAATCTAGCATTCTATGTAGAATCATTCTTTCTAATAATTTGGCAATTACTGAAGTAAGAGATATAGGACGGTATGACGAAACTTCCTTGGGATTTTTGTGAGGTTTTATGAAAGGTAGGATAATTGCGTGAGTCCAATCTTTTGGAATTTGACTTGAAGACCAACTGTCATTAAATAATTTCAGAAGGAGATTTATTGCTTTGATGGGGAGATAGTTTATTGATTGGACATAAATTTTATCATGCCCTGGACTTCTGTTATTTTGATGAGGTATTGCTATTTCTAATTCTTTTAAAGAAAAAGGTTTATTAATATCCTGGCTATTGTCCGGAATAGAAATATTTGGAATACTATCGTTGTTTTTGTTTTGCGTAATATTGTAAAAAAAACAGTTTGCTTGGGGATTGTTACGTTTGTTAATATGGTTCCGTTATTTTCAATAATATTAAATGAAGAATAGTTAGGATTTGTTCTATTTTTGATTATTCGGATTATTTTAAAAAGAACTTTAGGGAAGATATTTTTCGCATGTCTTGTGCCAAGAATTTTCTTTACAGGCTTTGATTGTTCGCTTAAGTTTTGCGCTTACTTCTTTATATTTTATCAGTCTTCTTCTTTAAAGTTTTCCTTGCTTTATTAAGGAGTTTTCTTTTTTTTTTTTTGCTCTTAAATTTCCGTATGCTGCTGTCCACCATGGAACTCTTGAACTGATCTGTTTTTTTTTCTTCTGATTCTTGAGATAAGATTTGAGCTTTTTTAATTTCTTTTATAATATCTATATTTATGTTTTCATTTAAATTTAAATTTTGTTGAATAATATTGATAAATTTGTTCCAATTTGTTTTTTGTTTAAAATTATTAGTTGCTGAGCTGTCAGTTCTTTAATAATTAATAATTATAGGGAAGTGGTCACTTCCAAAGTTATCGGTATTTGTGTGGACCAGGATAAATCATAATTGAAATCTATAAATGCTAAAGAAAGATCTATAGATGTAAAAATTCCCGATGAATGGAGATAAGTTGGACTTTTATCGTTTAATAATAAGTCACATTTTCAATGATCCAGTCAAAAATCTTTTTTCCAGAAGCACTGGAATTTTTTGATCCCCATATCTCATGAGATGCGTTGAAAAAAAAATCTCCCAATATCAAACTGTGATTATCAATATATGATGTTATTTTAGATAAGTTGATGTCTTTAAAGTTACTCGGTGGGATGTATATATTAAAAATTGTGATAGGAACTAAATCTATCTGAACTCTGACTATTAAAATTTCTAAGTCTTCACTAATTTCTGAGAATATTTATATATATATATATATATATTGCGCTAATATATCTTTATTTAAAAACTACCATAGCAATACGTAA
>BMAU01005580.1:0-105000 GCA_019973935.1 Trichonephila clavipes
AGAGATTCACTTCTGATTTTAAAAAAAATGAACATTATGATAGGGTACACACACATTTGTCTCATTTATTAAACTGATACTAAATAAATACACTTGTAACTAAAGGTTATATGAAATTAAAATAAAAATAAATTGATAAAACTGCCATAACTTTTATTTAACTCTTATATTCATTGATTTCTCATAGAGATTACAATCTGTACCTTTCTGAGACTCAAAGTTACATTGAAAAACAATCATTTTAAAAAAAAGGTGCGGCCTTCAGATATCCTTCTGCTTCTGCAATGTGGTATCTCGAAAAAACAATTGCCTCCACCCCTGTATAAACAAATCCATAAACATTAGTTTTCATAACTGTCATATTGAAAATATAAGAAATGGCATAAAAATTTATCCTAAAAATGGTACTTTGCTAATTTACATGTATAAATATTTGAGCTTGATTTTTTTTCTTAATTTAAAATATCATAATTGGTCCATAATTTACTAAATTAACCATGCATTGTTAATAGTTAACAGGTCGATTTTTGATATTTGTTCTTGGATTGAAAATGGATCCAGTGAGTAAAAAGTATACAACCCTATACAAGAAATTTTCCTTTTAAAAATGTAATATGACGTATTTAATTAATGAAGAATATTTATCGTCATTTTTTAATTTAATTTTTCCTATTGCAATTGATTCATTGAGTTTCAAAGCATTGAGTTTTTTGCGTACTTTTAAGGTATCCGACTGCGTTTCGAACCGTGATTTTAAAAACACATAGGATAATTGTCGTGATATTTAGTATCACTTAAATTGGAATATATGTATAAAATTGTTTTATGACATTTGAAAATTATTTAAACTAATATTTGGCGAAAATAACAGAATAACATTGTTCAAAATGTTCTTTTTGTGTGAAAAGGCTTCTGTTACAATAATATTTTGCCTGTGCTTATAGCTCCTTGTGACATCTGTACGGGGCTCAACTACATGATTTTTGAAGATTTAAAGCTTTATTTTCAGAGTTACAGCCAATTGAAATAATTATCGGCGTTTTTTTTTTTAAAATTTCTCTCCCCTCTGTTGTAGTAAACTAGTCCACTATTTCTAAGTTATGTGTATTTCAAGAATTTAGTTGAACCCTCTGTATTGGTGAGGTCTGAGCCATGTGTACAGTGCATATTCTAATAGAAGCATTTTTCACAAAGGAGAATATTTTGAAAAGGGGTCATTCTATGTTCATGTTTTGTCAAAAATATTGTACTTAAATATTTTTATTCTAATACTATTCTTAAACAATTTTATATACATTTTCTAATCTAAGTGACACTAAATATCATAAATATTATCCATTTTACATGCTTTTACAAAATCACGTTTCCAAACGTATCGGATACCTAAACTTATATGTATGAAAATATTTTTTACAAGCTTCACACACACACACACACATGGACAACGTGTGAATGATAAATATTGCTCCTATCGATACCAAACTTACGTATTTATACAATAACCAAACTCAACTAAGTCGTATTGAAAGATTTTCTCGTTACGATTAGGAGCAAAGGCATGTGTCCCCAGAATATCGCGTGGTGTATTATTCCTAAAAAGAAAGAAAAAGTCAGAGAACGCAAGATAAAAGAGATTTGGTTGTCGATATCGTTCAATCAGTGGAGTAGAAGTTCATTACGTAGGCAGTGCCTCACTCTAAGTGCTAATGAAAAGAAACATCGTTTCTCAGAGATATGACACTTCAAAGAAACAGATTTCCGTCGGAGGTGTAGTACCAAAGAGTAATATATAGAAGTACAAAGCCTTCGTGCCTAATATTTCAAAGAACTGAAAATTTGCCTACGCTGTTTTTATGATTGAAATTGTTCTGAAGTTATGAATGAAAAATGCTGTTTACGTCACCCTTCATAATGCAATGTGATTTCAATTTATTTCTTATATAATTTCATTACTTTTCGTTGCATTTTGGCTCGAATGGTGCAGTTAGAAATTTGGAAACCATTATTTTAAAACCCAATGAGTCTTTGTATGTTCTGTACATTATGAAGCTTCTTTCTAACTTTAAAAAATGATTGGTTAAGTAGTTATATGTGTGTTCGCTGTAGTGTTTTGAAACATCATTGTGATATTTTTAATTGAACGTAATACTCACGAATGTAAATATTATGTGTAATTGTTCTTGATTTGGAAATTCATTGCGTTTTAGAAATAAATACTCATCTCTATCTGAGTAAAATTTTTGTTATGAAACCAAGACAATGACTGACAACCTAATATATTTTTAACATTAGCCTTATTTTCTCTACAAAAGAGAAAAACGTTTCCGCATTACGAGTTTTAAATATATAAAAACAAAAAGGTTTTTACTTAAAAAAAAGTTAGAAATATTTTTCTTATAACTGAAAGATAAATAAATCTATAAGATCAAGTTATTGTGGCTAGCCAATTAAAAGCACTTGCTTACGGATGAAATGTAGTAATTTATTTACAAAATATTTTAAATAATTCAGATGTTTTTTGCATTATTCATTAGTAACAAAACTATTAAATGAACGAAAATATCCACATTGAGAAATTGAAGTGAGTTAACTGTATCCCCTTTGTGAAAATATTGTTTCTGTAAAGTTAAAAATTCTATATAAGATAGTATAAAAAGGATTTTCATTTTTATTTTATTTTTACAAATTTAGCACATTTCAAGTACGTGAATAGATTTATGCATTTAAAAACTTACGAATACCTTGATTCGTAAATTCAACTACTGTAAATACTACTACTATATAAACTAAGTACCGTAAAATTTACATATCTTTCTAAAAGAAAACAATAATTCCTTCCACAGTTAATATTTATTTTCGTAAAAGTCATTTATTATTCATTTTAGAGTGATTCTAACACAAAGTTTCCACATATAATAAACTCACATTTTTTTAAAAAAAATTTATTAAACTTAATCTTGCATACACCTCAACACATGCTTAATTCTATTTTTAAAAAATAATATTTATCATTTTATAAATTTCATTTCCTACAAAAATTTCTAATATTATTTTTCTTACATTCTGAAGATTTTTAGTATTTTTGAATTATTGGCTACTGTTTCAAATTAAGTTTTGTTTATTTTTTAATAAATATAAAAACATAAATCTTCAAATGATCCGTTGTTATGCAAAAGAAAATTATTTATCCAACACAAGTAATTTCAATGACATCAGAAAGAATCATTCTTTAAGGTGTCCGATTGGGTTCGGAACTGTGATTTTGCAAAAAGTGAATAAATGGATAATATTTATGATATTTAGAGTGTCACTTAAATTAGAATGTATATAAAATTATTTAGAATATTATTACAAACGATTATTTAATTACAATATTTTGACAAAAAAAGGAACATAGAAAAACTCATTTTCAAAATATTCTCCTTTTGTGGAAAATGCTTCTATTATAATAATATTTTGCCTGTATATAGCTCAGACCTCTGTACAAAGGCTCAACTAGAATTTGAGAAATATGTAACTTAGAAGTATTTTTATCCATGTTTTACGACAACAGAGGGAAGAAATTTTTTTTTAAAAAAAAGCCGATAATTATTTCAATTGGTTGTAATTCAGAAAATAATGTGAATTGTTTTTAAAAAAATAGTTTAAACTCTCTGGAGAACTCTTAACTTTATATAAGCAAAATATTATTATTTTAGAAGCATATTTTTAAAAAGGAGAACATTTTGAAAAGATGTTATTCTAAGTTAATTTTTCGCCAAAATATTGTATTTAAATACATTTTTTTTGTCAGAATGTCCTCAAAACAATTTTATGCATATATTCTAATCTAAATGATACTAAATATGAAAAATATCCATTTATACTCTTTTTTTTAAAATCATGTTTCCGAACGTAGTCATATACCTTAATATTTTTAAATTCCCACAATACACGCAAGGAACGATATATTCAATGACACACACATCCAAGCAAAATTACTTCACCAAGAACTAAATTTCCTCTTTACAAAAGAACACGTACTTAAGTTTAAAATAAACGAATTTAGAATGACATGTATGAGAAGATTGCGTTATTAAGCTTGAAAAAAATACCTGTCGCTCCCTTGTGGTTGCAAAGGCAATCAAAATTCCGGCAGCACATATTAAGTGCAGTGTCATAACCTACTTTAATCCCAAATGATTGTCAGTTACTATAATCCTATCAATGCCGACTTTTGTCAAATTGGAAGCTTTCTTGACGTTTCGTGATTATTATTCAATCTGGTAAATTTTTTTTATTTCACGTCACATTGCATTTTGCATAAAAATTAATTTAAATCGTTCTAATAAGATTTTTAGGAAGTCTGGTAAATAATAAACAGAATTTTGATGGAAGAATCATAGAAGATGAGTAAGATTAATTTTTTCCACTGAAAAGACCTAAACACTATTATAATCATAATATTTTATTTTCTGTTGTAAAAATGTTATTTACTGTAAAGATAAATGTAGTGGTTCTTCTAAAAACACATTTTCATTTATTTGAAAAAAGTTCGAAAACTTACATATATATATATATATATATATATATATATATATATATATATATATATATATATATATATAAATGAAAATTAAATGCATCAAAAACATGAACAAATAATTAATAAGAATATAGTAAAAATAGAAAAGAAAGAAATGCAAAACAATTCAATGAAAACATTCAAAAAGAAACCTGGCAAGACAAAAAATAATTTCGGACTCAGAACCGAATAAGTGGGATTAAACTGGTTTGAAGGCACCAGCCTTTCTCCTTTGCAATTCGTTTAAAAAACCAAGTAAAATATATAAGAACTCAAAGTATATATAAAAACTCACAAACTGTATGAGAATGCAACCATTTTCTATTATGAAACAAATCATCATTAAATCCTATAGAAGAGCCCTAAAACAAGAATTTTCCAAAAAATCCATTCACATCTTTTTCGAAGGGAGTAAATAGTCTTGAAATTAAAGGAAAGCTTCTACTCACAAAGTTAAAAATTCATTCCAAATTATGTATAAATGCATCTGGTAAACCAGCATGCAAAGATAGATGATGATAGAGATGTCAATCAAACTTGGTGTGTTATAATCTGGTTGGTTGTAGGATTTTTGTTTAATTTATTAGATGTTTAGGATGTGTGTGGAAGAAAAAATGTAAACTGAATATACATATATATATGTGTGTGTATATAAATATATATTATTTATGTATATGTATATAAATATATATTATATATGTATATGTATATATATATGTATGTATATGTATATGTATATAAAATATATTACATATGTATATGTATATATATGTATGTATATGTATATATATATGTATGTATATGTATATATATATGTATGTATATGTTTATATGTATGTATATGTATATATATATTATATATGTATATGTATATATATTATATATGTATATGTATATATATATGTATGTATATGTATATAAATATATATTATATATGTATATATATATATATATATTATATATGTATATATATATATTATATATGTATATGTATATATATATATATATTATATATATATATATATTATATATGTATATGTATATATATATATTATATATGTATATATATATTATATATGTATATGTATATATATACACTCAGGAACATTGAAAATAGTGACCCAAGAAGAAAGCATCGGATAGAAATGAAATTTAATACACATAATGACACAGATGAGAGATTCACTTGAACTCAAAAACCAGACAATTAAACGAATACAGGGTGTGCAACGACACAAATACTGGCAACTTCAATAGTGCGTTGGACCACCTCCATCTGCAATACATGCCACCACACGGTCCGGCATTGAGTTGATTAGACACCTTATGTTGTCCTGAGGCAGATGGGCCCACAAATCTTGGGGAGCCAAATCTAAATCATGGTACAGAGTGACACGATGGCATCTGCCGTTTTAGCTGATCCCACACGTGCTCTACAGGGGACAATCGGGGAAGCGGGCCGGCCATGGAAGAGTCTAAAAATGACGTAGGAAGTCTTGAGCAACTCTTACTGTATGCGGACGAGCATTATCTTGATGGAAAATTGTCCCTGGGAGACCATTTAGGAAAGGACCTACATGGGGTCGAAGAACATTATCAACTTAACGTTGGCCCGTTAACGTTCTACGCATCACAATTAAAGTGGACCGGCTATCATAGGCTATGCCCCCCCCCGACCATTACACCAGCTGTGCGGTCAGCGTGACGTAGAACAGTGTGGGGACGGTTATCATCTGTCCCCAAAACAAACCGGTATTTATCCCTTAACACAACCTTTTGCCAATCTGTGACGTTCCACATTGATCTTGCTTGGTACCACTGTAGACGCAGTTGCTGATGCTCCGGTGTTAAAGGGAGTGCGCGGAAAGGGCGCTTGGATTTAAGATTTGCTTCTGCAAGGTGTCTGGAAATTGTTTGTAGAACAATTGCTACGCCTACGTCTGCTCGTATCGTTGAACGAGTCACTGTGGGGTCCACAGTGCTTGTCGCACGATCCTTCGATCCCTCTCTCCTCGTGGTCTTCCTGGTCGCTCCAGACCCGATTTTCCGCGTGTGGGTTCATTCTCGTGTCCACTGCTCCCAACAATTTCTAACGGCACACTCCAAACGATCCCCCTGGCCAGCAACACGGCACGTGGACTAGCTTGCAGTTTTCATCCCGATGATCAGGCCTCTCTCAAACTCGCTTAAGTTTGAGAAATGTCTTTAGCATATTTCGCTTACCAAAGTCTTCCTACAATCGGCGGGTAATCGTCACGTGTATGCGTATTGGCACAAAACTTGGATCATTTGCATATCACATTACGCTGTACTTATTTGCAAAGTTTCGCGATTTTACATAGCTTCCTTCTAGGGTCGCTATTTTCAAAGGTCCAGAGTACATGTATGTATATATATATTATATATGTATATGTATATATATGTATATGTTATATATATGTATATATATATTATATATGTGTAATATAAATATATATATATATATATAAAATATGTAAATATATATATATATATATATATATATATATATATATATATATATATATATATATATAGTCTAATTCTCTACAAACAAGAGATAAACATTAATTAATATAAATATATATATACATACATATATTCATATCAAAGCAATTCATTTTGCTTGCGTTTATGGTAAATGCTATATCAAATCACTTTAATTCAATTCTTGTGGTTCTTATTTAAAGCTATTTATTACAAATGCAATAATTCTAATAAATCATAAGATGAATAGTTATTTCATTCGCTTGGAGTTAATATATATATGGGCTTACAATTGTTACATAAACAGTATTTGTATATTCTCAATTTAGCACGCTAAATAGTTTTTCCTTAACATACATCCATACCATATTTCAAATATACATTTTAATTATTGACAAAAGATACTACGTTTTCTGTGTTTTAAAACTTACAAGAACTTCTAACATAATTATTATGAACTAATTTTAGAGATATCAATATGTTTTAATAAAAAATAATAAAAATATTTGACATTAATATTAATGTAATATGCTCTCTGTTTCATCTACTTTTATTACAAACAATATTTTTATCAACTAATCTCATTAAATTTAGTAAAATTATAATTTGAAAACATAATTGTAATTATAATTTTAAACTTGTGTGAATATTTTTAAGCTTCTTTGATATATGAATTATTTGTTTGGAGAATGAATAGAATTCAGAATATGTAACCTTTCAAAATAAATAAAATAACAGAAAAAAACTTGAAATGAACAAAAGTACTGAAGAGCGTTTGTATCACTATATTAAAAAAAATCATATTGCTCTTAGAAATAAAAATTTAAATCCCGAAACAGAGTAAGAACGCGCAGTGTGTTTCAAACCGTTAAAACTGCTGTGGTCTCTTCTTTTACACATCGAAACTAGAAAGCTGGACAAAATCCAAAATAATGTCGAATAACTGTACTAAAAAATCTCTGTTAACTGGTCCGAAGGAAAAATGCGCGTGAGACAGCCCCTGTTCAAGTCAGCTGTCTCATGCACATCTAGATCAGTGAATCTATCTTTAAACATGCAAATAGGCACACTGGACTCCTAAAATCAAGGTGCTGCCCGTTATTATTTTTTTCCTGTAATTTGAAAATGAATGAAGATACAAACAAGAAATTTTTGAAGGAAAAATGTCCACACAGACATTTATTTATTAAGTTTAACACAAACATAATTTACAACAACAAAAAAAGCAGAAAAGTTCATTCCTGGAGAAGTTGCGAAACACATTGACATATCTTGCAGCATTAATTTGTAACAGCCCTGTTTCCATCCACACTCTCCTCCGTCACCTTAACAAATTGGCTAAGTGGTTTTTCCTAGACACTGCTAGACCCTGCTGGGTATGTCAAAGAAATAACCAATAACTTGTTGAAGATCAACAATTATGTATTAAATATACTCGCCAAATCACGATAGAGTTTTATATATTTCCACCTTTCCAACCACTTCTATGTAAGTGTCCATTTCTTTAAAACTAAAATTGTGGCTATATATATATATATATATATATATATATATATATATATATATATATATATATATATATATACATACATAATGCAGTACTTCTCAAACTTTCAATATTTGCGAACCAATTTTCAATCATAATTTTCATCGCTCCCCCCTTCACACAATATTAGTGTTTTTTATTCACAATAGTACTATACTTTTGCGCTAAGGCTACAATACTACTTTAACCTCTAACCACCGGCGTACATAAATGTCTCTCTCAACCAAAGCATTAATTGCCCCGTAGGTATATATATATGTCTTTCCGAAATAGGATTTTTTCTGTGCACTGCCATCCATAAAATTATTGCGAAGGCTTTGGAATGTATTAAAAGGACCTTGGTAGTGTGTGAGAAGGATTAACTTATTTCAGAGTATTTGCTTTTATTTATTCTTTTTCTCTCCACACCCTCTAAAAAGTCCTCGTGAAGCTAAACACTGCGACGTTAATATTCACTCACTTCCCCCATCCCCCTCTAATACATGGCATACGCGTGCCTACGTGTAAAACGGTGTCGTTGAGGAGTGAATCGCATAACTTTAAATCGTAGTAATGGCATTAATTATAAACCGTACAAATTATCGAGATAAATATTAATTTTTGGATATAATTTTATATGACTCCATGGGGTCACTGGTAATTATTAAACTTGTTCTTAACTTAGCATTGTTAAATTAATCATAAAATACATTGTGCAGTGGTGATACATTTATAGCTGTATTATATCTGTGTAAATGGGAATTTTATTTTTAATTATGTTGGAATGTATTTTGTTTGTTTACTTTCATTAAATTAATATTTTTTAAAAAATAATCTTTTGTTTTCGACTTTTCATTATGCTCGCAACCCCCTCGTGGAGTTATCATGCTCCTTCTAGGGGAGCGCCCCATTGTTTGAGAAACGCTGACAATGGTAAGCTTCAAGAAACGTGTTGTATTGTAGTTTTTTAAGGTCAGTGTAAATCAGTGCCCTGGGCAAGCTAAGTAGCTTATTTCTTTCTACTATTGGTACTTTTTTTCGTTCGGAAAAACTTTTCCTGTTCTGGTTTTGCACTTGAACACCATATAACGATAATCTTAAAGGGTATAAGCATAGATTGAATTAGAACCTATTTACGTATCTTCTTCTTTCCAATCATTACAGCCGGTTACTGGCCAAGGTTGTCTCAGTCAGTTTTAACCATCTCGATCTATTTGATGCTCCCAAGTCCTTCAACCACTTTTCAACTTTATCCATCCAACTTGTTATCGGTCTCCCTCTTTTTCTTTTTCCCTCTGGAGTTTGAAAATTTATTTTCTTAACAGGAATTTCACCATTATATCGAAACACATGTCCCAGTCACCTTATTTAGTTAGCCTTAACCACCTTGACTGTGTGGTGGGTTCTCTGTATTTATTCCGTTTCCTCTAACTGCACTAAAAAATTTTCATTAGAGTTTGTCATCAGTTTCTCTTCGTCTTCTTTATTAATTGTCCAGGGTTCGAGATTTCTGAACAATGTCCTTTTTACGGGGTGGAGTTGTTAGCCTCAGGCCCAATCTGGAGGACCAGGTCCTGTTTAGTCGTCTCTTAAGAGTGCAAGGACTACGCTGAGACTATTCTTTCCCACCCGGTCACCACACGGGTGAGGGCTGCAGCAGCCCAGTGGTCAAGGTATCGGATCATGGTAGGCATGTCACGAGTTCCAGCCCAATACCTTAAAAGACCCGCCGTGTAGGGCAGCGATGCACGTTAAATGTGTCGAGAGCTGAAACGTCCTCCCATGGGTGTGGTGTGGTAGTTAGGAGAGGGGGTGCCAGCTCAGGTGTCGTCCATGTCACTTGACCATGTTTCAAAATTACGTGGTCCGTCGCCAAATTCCCTCGTGTAGCTGAACAGTAAGACGTTAATATTCACTCTCTCACTCACCACACGGGTGATTTATGTATCACTCCCAACAAATGTGTGGTTTTGCAATTTAAGCTTATGATGCAAAGTTGTGCTAGCTTTCCTTGTTAAAATCTCTTCCGAAAATCTTTTGTTAAAATCTCTATCATTAAACTTCTAACATTAAATATTCATCAACAACAAAGTATTGAAAAAAATTTCCTCGAATTAACTGTATTTGAGTAACATATTCTTTTAACTGTATCATTTTTGAATAAATAAAGCTAAAAATTTCTAAGCAAAATTGCGATTATTCTCAGTAATAATCAAAAGTGAAAATAAATAGAATTACATGAACATTATAACATTATTAAATAACATCGTACAAATGATTTATCAATGAAGCAATAAATTTTATCAAAGGAACAATTTATTCAATCGAAAACAAAAACAAAATATCTTGTTTGCAATTTAATTGATTGACCAATCAAATTAGTCAAACTTTTAATTAAGTTATTAATTTTTTTTAAAATTATTTCAGATATTGTACTTTTAAAGTACATAAAAGTTAATGACAAAACAGCTTCTCAAAGTTTGTTGATAATTATTTTTTTTAATTTTATGAATGTAAAGTCATTAAACTAAAAAATATTTTAAGCCAGTTGAAATATTTATATACATTTTTTTATTTCGTATGTTTGATGTCCCAATAATAAATGGATGAATGCTAAATAAATACATAGTTACTCATTTTATAATATTTGAAGATACATCATGGCTTTTAAAATACACTAACGAAACAAACATATGTCACAGCCTTTATAAATAAAAATATTTTTTTCAAGTATAAAAAGCAAAATTCAATTGCAAAATAAAGTAAATTCAATATTTTTCTTAATGAATAATGAGGTTGAATGTTGTGTTGGAGTTTCTGTAACAGAACATTTAAATTCAATTTTAAACAAATTTCTTTATTATTCAGCTTTTAAAATCATTTCAAAAATAACTAGTTAATCGATAAAGATAAAAGCAGAGAAGAATTACATTATGAACCTTTTAGGACATAAATTTTAAAAAGAAAAAACTAAATATAAGATAAAAGAGTTGATTCTTTATTGCTTAACACTAAGTACTTTTTTTCCTATCATAGCAGCACGCGATATTTAGTACGCCATACCCTTTCCACACTTAAAAGCTTCCTGATGAGTATAAGACATACAAGGACAATACTCTGCAGAAAAACAAGCAGTAAAGAGAACAACAAAAAGTGCTCTTTCAAATGTAATAGTTGCTATGACAACAACGATGCCCTGCGTTCGTCTTATCTTCTTGAACAGAACAAAAAAAATGGCGATGCTAATGGACTGATATCGATGGAACAACAGTTTAGTATTTAACATACCATAAAAGTTTCCAACATGTTCTCATCCAAACTTAAATTATTCCTGACTTTTAGTAACTGCGTTGTTCTTGAATTCTTTAAAAAGTCCCCAAATTATATTTTAGAAAGCGTCGCCAAAGCTTAATAATGCACATTTCTCTGGAATACATATTTGCATATGATCGAGTTCTAGGAACATTAAAGTTACGAAAGATACTCGACACTTTGATGGGTACTTATAATAATGACTGCGTTTGCAAATTTCATGACGAAGAGCGAGAAAGTGATCCTTAAAATCGTTTGCTATTACTCACTGTTACCACTTTGCATAAATGCAAGAGTTGTTATTATGGAAATTTTTATCATATGTATAAATTTCAGACTAATATTTTATTGTTTTAAACTGTGATATAAATATAGTGCATTCGCTTTATACCACCATAGATAATTCACCTATGTTACATTGAATATATGTATTATCAATTCTGTGGATACACTTCCCTGTAAATGTATATGGTATGTAGTGGCTATGCATGGCTATAGGGGTGATTATATTTATTAGATTTGTAAAATGTATTGAATTGTGTGGTGATATTGATTAGATTCCTTTGTATATGTGCATGCTTTCTTTCTTCTCTATGTGTGTAATTGTATCCAAAATTGAGATTTGCTTTTTGAAATGCAAAGCAAAATGTTCTTATTTAAATATGCTTTAAACAAATGTATTTAATAATGTGTATGAAAATAATATTGATGTCATATATTAATTGAATTAATAAAATGGGGGTTTATGAATACTTTTTGTAAAGAGATTATTTTAACTAAAACAATTATAAGAATTAATTTAATGGTAGATATAAAGTATTGAAATCATTTAACCCTTTATAAAAGTCATTGAAGTATACTTAAAAGTAATTTTAAAAATCTAATATCTAAACATCATTTTCCTCTACTTAAAATTACAAACATATCTATTTACAAAAACATATTTTGTAATACCTACAAAATTACATCCTGATTCTTGTGTTTCGTAAATTTCATGGAATAATAAGTATTTATAATTTCTCGAAATCATCGTCATCCATAAAAATAAATTTTACCTATTTTACATTTCTTTTTTCAGATAGTGATATTTACAAAATATATTATAAATTTCATCTAGAAGAATGCAAGAAGAAGCATAAAATGCCCGGTCTATCAATAACATTCAATATATGATGATAAACACATTTCCCAACCCCACAAAAAGGTCACAAAAATAAAATGAACTTTATCTAATAAGAAATTGATTTTCATTCTTTAAATCAATCTCATTCTCAAAAATATTGTTTACATATAACTATCAGAAAAAAGTCTTTAGAAATCAAGAATACTCGTATTATGACACACATCGAGAAAAAATAAGATATAACACAAATTCTTTTGACTTATCTTTAGTAAAAGAATTAGGTTACATTTTACATTCATGAAGCACTGTTATATGCAAAGGCATTTTTAATTAATTGCTAAAAGTGTAATTAGAGACATAATGGATAAAATAGCAAAAAAAAAGTTCTTGTTTCAGAATGAAAAAAAATCATCTACCTAAGATGGCCTCTGAAATAAACAAAAAATACAATACTCACAAAGAAAACATATCTCTGAACTTCTGTAGATAAAGAATTTCTTTTTTATATTTGTCATATTGTACTTATTCTATCAATGGATATTAATTACACATGTTAGGACCCCTATAGCTTAGGGGCCCCGTATCATTGATACGGCGGTAGCTACACCCCAGGTTTTAATTATCAATATACTTGATTAAATTATGGTAGTTACTTAAGATTGAAAATTAATTATTGCACTTGAAATGAAAGTTCTCAGTGAATATTGAGAAAATCATTAAATTTTAAATTAAAAATTATCGATTTATAAAAAAAAGTTGATCAAAAATAAAAAAATTAATAATAAATGTTTTTTAAAGTGTTTTGCAGCTATAAAATCAGTACAATTCTCTTTAAGTATCAGAAGGTTACAAATAGTTCACAGTATGTTAAATTAAAAGTGTTGGGTATTTTTTGAAAGCCTGTTGATTTATCCAAATTATAACTAAATATCAAAAAATATCAAAAAACATCTATATCTATAAATACAAATATATCCACTAAGATACAGTTTAAATTAAAATTCCCTTCTCTTCATTTTACTAAAATATGCTGATTTGTCTGATACAAAAAGAAGCAATTTCTTTTTAAAGTAATCATTCTTGTATTCATCAAACGTATTTATCATTTTGAAATCCTCTTAAAGAAAATAAAAAGTCTCTACTCAAGATGAATAAGATATAAGTAAGGGATCTATGTTACAAGTTTTGCAACCACATTATACCAAATCTAAACCTATTTGCTTTTGATTTTAATTCACGTCGCACTTTGAATCAATACTAGGGCTGTCGGCGACGAATTTCGTAATTTCGAACCCCTACCAAGTAACGAGAATGACACCTGAGCTGACATCTTTCTTGCCTAACTTCTACACCACGCCAAATGAGCGACAGATTTTTCGTGCATCAGCCCCTTTACACGGTAAGTCTTCTCAACGGCACTAGGTTCTGAACAAGCAACTCAGCAACTCAGGCCATGAGCTAATGAACATGACCCTCGGCAATCGTGACCACTAAATCTAAATTTAATCTAGTTTATTACTTTCAACATTAGTGATTAGTAACTGGAACTAAATACTTTCTTTCTGTGGTTTGAGCTCAGATAATATCTTGTTTAGTCTAGTCCTCTAATTTCAACATTCATCTCTTCTGTCGTTGCTTATCCAGCTAACTTATACAGAAAAACAGAAAAATGTATTTTACTTTTGTTCCTATTTATTTGCACAAAATTCGCAGAATCAACACGAGTTTACGGGCTTGATTGGTTATTAATGTCAAATTTTGAAGTTACTCAAGGGCTGTTGGTGATGGTTTTCAGAATTCTGAGCCATCGTCAAGTAGTGAGAATAAGTGAACTGACACTCAATTCCTCAAACTTCCAAACCTCAAAATCCTCCAAAGAAATCGCTCTGGGGGCTGCAACACAGATCCCATCGCTTAGGCACCAGGTCTATGTCTTCACTCTAGAAAAAACGCGGATAACTCTTGAGGAAGTGCTGCCCAATTTCCTTCACTTCATCGTTCAAATAGAATTTCAATACTATTCTAAGTGACCTGAAGGCCTGCAAGTCACAGGGTGAAAATTCCAGACTGTACGGTGACTAATCTAATATTTTGAATGATTTTTTTAAGTTTCTTTGGTTTCACGAAAGGCGTGTGAGTGGACATTGCCATGGAGATCCGATAACGATCGCTGCCTTTCTCAAAAACCTTTACACCAATTGTTCCAAGACGTTCGATTATACAGTGCTTGCCATAGACTACTAGTATTCGTCAATAGATGCCCACGTTAAACTTACCTCCTGATATATATGTAGCGTTGGCCGGTGTTGGTTTATTTGGATTGCTGGCATCTCAGGTTTCAGGAAAACAGCTTCAAAATTTATTTTCAACTTGTTTATATACACACACATAACGTAGATGGTCAATCACTTTAGTATTTCACAGATATTTGGTAAGAACGCGAAAACTGACACAAGCGACATAGCAAAAGCAAGCAGCGACAGTTACATGGTGAAGGCAAACAGACAAAGAGAGTGATTACAAAAGATTTTCACTTTTTATATCTGGCAGTGAAGATTGCGTGACTCATTTATGATAAGAGCTCTGTTTGGTTAAAATGTGCAGGAAAGGGATTTCTGATACAAGTTGATTACGATTAAGATTAGGGAGTTAGTTTTGAACCAAAGAATTAAAGTTTGTTTAAATATTATTAAAAAAGTTAATTAAAAGGATGCTAGAGGGAATAATTACATATATATATGTTTCACTTTCGATTAATTTTCTCTAACCCTAACAGGTTTCACTGTTAAATATCGTATACTGTGTATACGTCCTACCATCCTTCATGCCCCTGTTTTGGGGCTCTGCTATAGCTGCACTCAATCTGAAGCAATAGCATGTGCTCACTTTTCCTTTGGGAAACCCTTATACAATAGGATAATTGTTTAAACTAATGAATTGTCACAGTTAAATTGTTTACATTCTAACGGATAATGAAGTATCACTATTTTATGAAAATATAATTAAATTCTTTGTTAAATACCCCTTTCCTTTAAGTTTTATTGTCTTAATTAAAATTAGTATATCAAATGCCTTAAGTATAATGTTTACTGAATACCACTATTTAAACAGACGTGATAAAATAAATCGATAAGTTAATCATGCGACCCACTGAAAATATTAGACTCATATTCTTAAAGTGAAAAGTTTCCCAGCAAATCATTAGTCAACATCCAAACAGTTATTATCGAACAATAATGGTCTCCAAAGAAGGGGGGATGGAGACCTGCAAATATTTGAGATTAATTATTTTAATGCATGACCAAGATTATTCAACAAACGAAAGTTACCGTAAAATAAACGCTTTTCCAAAAGCAAATATTGATCTCGAAGTTGATTCATTGCTATCCTTTAGAGCAGTAACGGATATGCTGATCTGGTACTTGCTATGAAGTATACATTTTTGTTCACATTGGTTATTTTGCATAAATTTGTTGGCATCACCGTGGCATAAATTGTAATTTTTATCACTAATGCTTGATTATGCACTGGAAAGAGCAAGCTCATTTAAATTCAGTTTAATTACTTCTGTTAAAATGTTTAACCATTTTGGGTGAAAAATTCAAAGGAGTATAAAAGTAAAGCAATTTATAATACTCAAAATTTAAGCAGGTAAACAAAATTCTTTACTCCTATCTAAAAAGGTTTAACAGTAGAAATAGGGTCATAGAACATGTATCTGAGAAAGCCATCCAAGTGTAATGTGAAACAGCATGCAGCTGTAGTTTTATGTGGAGTTACATTTGAGTGTGTAAGCTATTTTGCTTTAAAAATAATATTTCGTGCTCAGTTTGATGAGAGAAAAAATTCACGTTTTCAGAGAGAGAATGTTGGCTTTTTTAACTTATTGCAGTGTATATTAAACAACTGTGGAATTGGATACTCAAGTAAAATGATAAAAACTCTTGAGCTAGTCACAACTCAAGACTTTACTCAATGAACTCAATACTTCTTTAGCTTATGTAATGTTCCAGAACTTTCCACAACAAAAATTACTGTTAGCTTTGATAAATTAAATTATAATTAACAATTATAAAAGCATGAGAGAACGAAAGAACTGCAATTAATAAAAATACGCACGAGATGTAGAAACTAAAGGTAGTACAAAGGAAACAAAAGTTATTTTTGGCAAGTCACTTGCAACTCGACTCGTAAGTCCAAGCAGCAAGCAGATCCTGTTCACGGCAACCAAAGTGAACTATTTTAGCAACGTATATGAATATAAAACTACATATATACTATTTAACTGCATTATATTTAGATGCATAAACTTGCTTTGTATTTAAAAGGAAATTCGAAGAAAAAAACGGAAAACAAAGTTGACATGAGCAGTATTTAAAAAACTGTGACTCGTATCATTTTCTGCAAAACAAATTTTAACATATAGAGTATTTTTTCTATATTTTACTGTTTGTATGTATTATTATCCCTTTCGCGGGGAGTGGTTAATAGGTCTAGTCGTCTAGTCACATATTAAAAAAAAATTTCTCCAAGCGGGTGATGGATATTTAGACTATCCACATGCGTTAATTGAAGCTAAAACGCTTAAAAATCAATACAGATAGCAGGACGATAACTTTTTGGAATCTAATGCTCTCTGATGGGTAGTTAAAACCAATTTTTCTCGGTGTAAATCTACAAATTGTATTTTGATTACTATAAAAAAAATTCCTGATCTTTGAAAAAAATTTCGACATGTCTTAAGTATGCTTATCTCTCATCTGAATGAATTAAGCAAATGTGTACTTTAAAAAAAAGATTTTATTTAGGTTTTTGAAAAGATTTTATATGTGGATACAGGTTCTATTCATGCCCAAATAAAACAGAAAAATGATCTAGAAATTTTCGTTTTTACTCCACACGAGGGAGAGCACTTAGAATTATATGAGAATGTTGGGGGTCGGAAATATAAACAAACTTTGTTTACAGTATGTGATAGAAGATTCTCGGGTTCGAAAATCTTTCATTACAGCTTTTCTTCTCGGAGAAAACGTTTGCATATTATAAAGTTCCACAGTAAACAGCTTATCAAATTTGTGAAATAACTATTTTAAATTCTCAAAAATATTACTTTATTTTTAACTTTTTTATACTAAAATTAAATAAAATATAAAATGTGGATATGTACCAATTTCAATGTATATTCTAAGTATTCTATATTGTACAATATTTATATTATTATTAAATTTCACTTATACTTTTTATTTAATTGTTATTGAAATAGTTATTACATAAATGCTAATTTTTCATAAAAAGTTTATTTTAATATGATTAATTCTTTCTGTAATAAAAACTAAGCAAAATGTCTTAAGTGCGCAGCGGCTATAATGTCTAGCTACCACCCAGAAAAAGAACTCTTGCTCGGAATTTTTTTGGTGACTAAATAATGTTTATACAGGATGCGAACATTACATTTATCAAGTACTTTATCACAGAAAAGTGTATTTTAGCTTTGTGCTCGCTAAAGGGTTAATGTTGAACAAAAAGTTAAATGTTCAGAAAAAAACGCACATAACTGTAATGATCATGGAATTGAGAGAGAAGTAACAAAATAGTTTTAAATTCTCATGAAAAAGTGGAAAATGTAACACATTTTTAAGACATTTTTTCTTTTTTAGCCTAATTCTTAAGTGAAGAAATTATTGAGATAAACAACAAGTGTTGGAGGGGGATCTAATATAGTTTCACATAAACGTTATAAAAATATTCCTTCACTATTTGCATCAAAGAAAATGCTAATTGATTTTACAATTTTAAAAAAAAAAGTTTGAGTAACACCTTTAGCTGTATTTAAAAGACTTCAAAAATTCTATGTACTTAGAATAATAATTTTACCGAAACTGATAATCAGCAGAAAATTCACCTGTATTAATTATAAATAATATCTTTTTCTTCTCAAACTTTTTCTTTTGGATACAATTTCTTTCAATGACGGACAATAAATTACAGTTCACTGTAACTGCAACTCTAAGGCTCAAGAAAACATTTTCGTTCTGGTACATTCGTTATTCTGACAGTTAATTATAATCATTGGCATAAAAGAAGATAAGTTGAGCGATAAATATCGAAAAACAGGACTTTAATCGATTTTTCCTCGTGGGTTTTTTCGCCATACATTCCATTTTTATCGAAACACCGTTTCGTTGGAGTAGCGTATGTTTAGCTAATTGCAGCCAAAATCAAATTAAAGAGAAAGTTCAAATGCTTTAATTACCATAACACCATGTATATCGATACTTTCACTAAGTGATAAAATGTAATTCCTTCTAAAAAAATTCGAAATATTTTTTTCCCACACCGATATGAGGTAAACAGATTAACTTCTATAATAAGAGCTTTAATTCGTTGATATTTCTTGTGTTCTACAGAAATAAGTTTTCTAAAATTTAATTTCTGTTAACATTTCAACAGCTTTAAGAAATTAACATCCTTTGTTCAGCTTAAATTTCTCTTTATTATAATTACACTTTTTTATTACTTTTTATTATCTATTGCAGTGCTGCTCAAACTTTCAATATTTGTGACCCAATTTTCAGTCACAATTTTCATTACGCCCCCTCTTACAACAATTATCTATTAAATGCAATAATAATGCACTTCGACGCTAAAGCTACAATACGACTTTAAATATAAACTACACAAATTATCAAGAGGAGTATTAAATTTATATCAAGCTAATGGTAGTCACTAGTAATTACTAAGCTTGTTTTCAATTTAGTATGAATCAATTAACTATCAAATAATTTTTGCCGTACTGATACATTTATAAGTATCCTATATCAGTGTGTGGACGTATACTTTATTTTTTACTATGTCAGAATGTATTTTGTTTTGATTTCTTTCAGTAAATTGATAATTATTTCAAATCTTTTATTTTCGACTTTTCGGTATGATAGCGCCCCTTGATAGGGTTATTGTGCCCTCAGTTTGAAAAATGCTGATCTATTGATTTAAAAACAGAATTATTCGAATATCAAATTACAGAGTAAGCCAAAGAAAGACATTTTGATATAATACTCAAGCAAAACTTAACTGTGTATATAAAATCACTCAAAACATTTAAAGTATACATGATGAAATCCAATAAACCAATGACTGTATGGTTATGGATTCTTTGAGCCATAATTCTTTTAACCAAACGAGTTTTAATTTAGCTTGTTTCATTTGTTTTATTTTGTTTAATTAAAGTTATATTCTAGCATCTTAGAGTACTATAATTTCTAGTAAAAATGCATCAAAAACGGAATTATATTTTTCTTTAAAATAATTAAAAAAATCATTTAACTATCCCCTGGTAGGTTTATTTCTAAATTCATGATCTTTACAAAAGTAAATATGACAAAATTTTACTCATCAATTTTAATGATATTACAAAAATTACGTATTAAAATTGTATGAATTATTTATGAATGAATTTTATGAATTTTATTATTGTTTGAATTTTTTTATGATCAACTATGAAATAAAAAATAGTAAAATTTCTATTCAAAAGCTCTTAACAGTAATATTTTACTCTTTGAAGAAAAAATTCTGTGGTTATTATCTTAAACAGAATATAAACAATTACTTGAATTTTTTATATTTATGTCATGTTTTCCATGAAAATGTTATTGTATTTCAATAACAAAAAGAGAATAACTTTATAGTGTTTTTACTATTTTTAAAAATAACCAATATTATATAATATATATATATATATATATATATATATATATATATATATTATTATTATTATTATTATTATTATTATTATTATTCAAATATTTTGATGACTATATATTTTTCAATTTACCAAAGTCACTTAATAAATGTTTTCTCCATAAAATTATAACAGAATTCTCAAAGTTATAATCTGTTGTGGCGGAGATTGAAATATGGAACTCAACAGGCATGAACTTAAGCCGGCTGAATGTAAATTATGAAAAATAAATCTGATTGCAACTTCTCTGCGGCAGATCAATTTAAATCGTCTGCTTATATGTAACTTCTAATTAAATGGGATTAAAATATAGAATCATTATTTTCTAACTTAAGCGAGAAAATATCAAAAAGTACTCTGGATATGTATTTTTAAAACTAAACATCTTCCAAATAAATCGAATCCAGAAAAAAAAACCGAGTTAAAAAATCACTGTGGGCTTGGAAATTTGACAACACAAAAATCATTCAAGAAGAGGAACAATACCTTTATGTATCAATCTGCTAAACTTTATAGTGACGACTTTCAAAAAATGGAGTATGTAAAGATGTCACAAGCATAACAAATAAAAATGAAGTACTTATCTCGATTATTTATAGTAATAGTTAAACCTTTACGCACATTCATACGTATATATAAATATGCAAGGTGTGATACAAAAAAAAAACAAGACTAAATGTGAATCTTGAAAAAAAGAGAGGAGTTGGTAACAACTGTTTTGGTGACGTCATCCCACACACCTCCTCTATCCATGTGGTACTTTTCGCCTAAACCAATCACGCCATTTCGGAGTACTGTGTTAATAAGTGAACTCGTGCAACGGCATTTTGCCGGGAAAATGTCGAATCGACATCATGTTTCTTGTAAAACTTTAGAAATCCGCCACAAATATTAACCAAGGCTTATAAAAATGAAACTTTGTCTCGTGCATATGTGTATGAATGATTTAAGTGGTTTTTAGGGGGAAATGACAATGTGGAAGATCATGAATCTGCTGGGCAACCAAGGTAAGCGATTACAGACCAAAACATTGACAAAGTTCGTGCTACGAGTGAGTTCCCCATTACTTCAGTGGCAGACTGTTAATCATCACTACCACACGGAAGTATTAAAGAAACTTCAGGAAAAAAAATTGGGTAGAATAAACAGAATTGGGGTGAGATGCTTGTTGCACAAAGGCAGTGCACCGGCTCACTCATTTATTTATTTTTGAGTTCAAAACTGACTTAAGATCCCGTTATATTTTTGACATTTTTCATCTCTGATGCATGTCAAATAAAATTACTTTCAATTTTCCTCAAACATAAAATACATATATAAAAAGGAAATATTATCACACAAAATTTCCTATGCCTTTTTCAAGGTAAAAGTGTTTACATTTTTTTGAAGTTAGTGAGATACAGAAAAATATTTCAAACCTGTGTATGTGTGTGCATGTGCGTATGTGTGTGCGTGTGCGTATGTGTGTGCGTGTGCGTATGTGTGTGCGTGTGCGTATGTGTGTGCGTGTGCGTATGTGTGCGTGTGCGTATGTGTGTGCGTGTGTGTGTGCTTGTGTGTGTGCGTGCGTGTGTGCATGTGTGTGTGCGTGTGTGCGTGTGTGTGTGCGTGTGTGTGTCACACCTCGTATACCAAAAATGAGAGCAAAATAAGCAGAAGTATTCATAAGGATAGTTTGTTGCATAATATTTATGAAAATACCGGAACCGTTTGGTCGTGGAAATATTTCCTGAATATTTTCATTAGGTATCACCAGGAGATGAGTGAAACAGTCATATACGAAGATAAATAGAGAGAAAAATTATGATTAATATATTATTTTTGTCTGGATAAAATATGCTGATGGGGAAAAAAAGAGCGTTATAAGGTGGTGAAAGAAAAATGTGTGTGCTATATGATAAGTACCGCATAAATATTGAAATATTTCAAATATGTTCTGATGGAGTTATAATCCCGAGGATTTCTTCTTTCGAGAATTTCTTCTGAGGAAAATTTTGCTAAAAAGTCCCTAATGACTATATCAAAAATAATAAAAAGAATTTATACATAAAAGTCTGAAAGGGATTTTAAATAGTTTGTTAAACCGATATTAAAAAACCTCACAGAATTCTGTATCTTTAGAAGGAACTATTGGGCGCTTTTGAAATTTTTGTTATGTATTGAATTCGAGTTACACCTATCGCAATTTTAATTGTTCTTAAGAGCAGTCAGTTGGGTGGAAACCTTTCAGAAATCGATTTTGAGTTTTTGATATTTGTAAAATCTCCAAATCAAGACCTTTCCAACGATATACCATACAAGCCATTATATGAATTAGAAGTAATTTAAAATGATTTTTAAAAATTAATCAGCTGATTTACCACGCCCATTTTGACAGATAGAAATGTAAACATTGTCTTTTTAAAACTTGGGAAAAGTTTCAAAGCCTCGATTAATTTTTATTTTTTAATACCCAAATTAACTTTAGGTAATTGTTTAACTGCAACTGTTAGATTTGCTAAAAACCTTTGGAGGCAATTTCAGATTTTCATGTGGGTTTTAGTAATTGTTATACTTAAAATGTAGTCATTTTTTACTGAAATTTAGGTCTTTTCTTTAGTTGAAATTCATTTTTAATTAGTTATTCTTAATTATTAATAAATCTTCGCGTGTTTAAGTAAAGTGTTAAAAGAAACAAAATTAAGATATGATTGTGACCAGGAGAGAAAATATACTCGTAATAAATCTTAATTTTAGAACTACATCAGGCATAATGAAGATAATAAGTCATGGAAAAGAAAAAGGATTCTACTCTTACAAGGTAAGATTTTTTTATTTTTGTGATAAAGGGGCACATTATAGTGAAAATTCAATTTTCTCAAAAATGATGTTTTTAAAACTGTATTCATGTTTTTCTCAGAAAATAATGTATGAATGTAATGAATTTTTTCCCCTCATGTTACCTATATGTAACTATATATATTCATGTGAGTGTTTTGGGTATTTTCCCAAAATATTTGACTGGAGTCCATATCTCTCTCTCTCTCTCTCGTGACAAAAAATATCAATTCTTTTAAAAATTCATAGTGATATTTTTATGTTACATGTTCTTGAGAAAACTAAACGATATATTTTAAATATTTCACTTAATTGCAGATATTAATGTTTATTTATTATTCAGACGAGTTTTTAAGCTTTAATAATTCAAAAGTTTTTCAATAATAGGTAACTAACAACAACTAAGATGTGTAATGCTTCTTGTCGTTGTGAGAAGCCTGTTACATGCATAAAAGTATACACCAATTTCATATTTAAAAACAGTTTTATTTTTGACTTTTTTAGAAATCCTTTGTACAGTTTAGTGAAAATTTTGAATTTTGAAACTTTTAGAAATTATGTTTGCATGGAAACATACAAATCCATAATTAAATTTTTCTAACGTCGTAAAATCACGTATTTCCAAATCATGACTTTTAGGTATTGATACATGTTTACATTATATTTATGATGTTATAAGGTCAAATTTGATATTTATAATGCATCGAAGTTAAAAATTCTTCACAGTTTGTTACATAATTTGTGAAAGTTGATGCAAAATGCTGAAAAAAATCTCGTTGAACAAAAATTGAAAATTACTATATATGTATTTTCTGAACATTTTAAGGCTTTTTTGTTTCATATTTTATGTTTAAAAAATTAAGAAGATGCTAATGTTTAATAAAATAGGGTAAATATATGTTGTAATATGTTGTAATATATGTTGTGATTAAGAGCCTTTTTGCACTTAAAATGCAATTATCTCAAAATGATTGTTTTCAAACCGCGTGTACCTTTTTCAAAGAATCTAAAAAAGGAATATACTTGAAATTTTTACTACACATAAATAATATGTAACTATATATAATAGAGCTACTTTCTTGGAGATTTTCGCAATATATTTTGCTCTGAAGCAGTTATCGTAAAAAAATGACAATTTTCACAAATTTCAGAGATACTTGTACGATGAATTTTTTTGAAAAAAGTAAACAATTATTTGAAACATTTTACCATTATTTGAATAAAAAATCCTAATTATTATACAGCCAAAATTTGAAGTTTTTATGTTTAACAATTTCTGAGAAACAGGTTCCTAAAATGGCTCAATTTAACATTGTCGGTATAGGGCCTATCGACTATCTTAAGCACTTTTAAAGAGAGAAAAATAAAATCTATTTATGACCTTAACTTTCACTTATTAAAGAAAGCTAGATTTTTATATCAGTACAAATTTGATTTTTTTTATTTTAGCGCCAGATATCGTAACGTTCAGAACATCTTGCGCTCGTATACGGTTCATATTATTATTATTTTGCTGATTTATGACCATGCTATTATTCTAGGATATTATAAAGTGTTTTCATACTTTATAATTTAATTCTCTCTGTATGACATCTTTATACAATTATTCACTTTAAGGAGTATAAAATGTAATGAAATAGACTCTTACTTTTCATCTTGATCATACATGATAAATAATTTTACAGAAATAAGAACTATACATTATGTAGAATTTGTTTAAATTAAATCATACATTTTCCTATATTTGTGTTGAATTTTAAAAATAAAATTTAAATATTTTAATGGTAAGTTTTTACTTAGAGTAGCTTTTTTCATTTGTCCCTAAATTACATAAGAGTTCCTAAATTACATATTTTTTTTTTAAAAAAATGGGAATCTTGGTTGCATTTACGCATAGCTTCAAACCAACTAAAAATTCAAAAATTAAATAATAAGGGAACAATAAACGCAATACGTTACAGTATGTACGCTAATATTTTATGCTCTTTCAAAATCTCCCAATTCTGATTTGCCAGTAATCGACGGATAAAATCCCAAAGGTTTCTCTGTTTTATATGTACCGGCATCTTGAAATCTTCTAAAAGCGGTATATTGAAATTACGTGAATAAGAATAGCGCTTAGTTCGTCTTCGACATTGGCATAGCCTCAGAATTTAAGTGTCTGTCTCTTATAACATGCCATGTGAAACTCCCTAGTATACATTTAACCTAACAAAATAAAGCAGAATCGCTTTAATTTAACAAAATAATTCTACATTCAATAACCAAAATATTTACTACGCAAAAGAGACAAAATATTTCATTGCTTCCCCTGAAAAAACATTCATCATTGTTTAAATTTTATTTAAGGTATTTTGCCTCTTGATCTCACCGCAGAATACTTCTCTGTTCAAATATTTCATAGAAAAAAACAGAAAGAAAAAGAAACAGATGGTTAGAGTCGAAAGGAAAGAGAGAGAATTGCACCTTTAACCATCCCACTAATGTCTCTATTAATAGGTAGCAATAATATATTTCAAGTTTAATAATCTATAAACTTCATCAAGTTCTTGGAACAAAATCTGTTACCAAAGAAATGTTATGTAAACTGAAGTGAGTTTTCACGGATAAACACATAAAACAAAGGGATCATATTCATATTTATATATACATAGCCATGAAATTGCAGAAAAAGGGTTATTGCGATTAGTACAATTAACATGCAGTTCAATAGAAAGGCATGAACAAAACGTAATAGGTTTCATGAGGAAACGCAGAAAGCATGCGGCCTTCACGTGCCAACAAGGATAATGGGAGTTAAAAGTAGAACGGAAAAGCAATTAAAGACATTCACTGCAAGTGTAACTCAGTTCTTTCTGGAAATATGGCTAGAAGATATCACCTGGATGACTTTGCACGTGGAAGAATGATCGGAAAGCTAAAGGACCAGTTTTAGGTTGACCAGTATAGCTGAAGAGTTCGCAATCAACAAAAGCACGCTTGGAAATCCTTTCAAATCATAAGTACAGCTGTTAGAAAGATTGGTGATGGCCGCCTTAGGAAAACAACTGCATGATCGATATATCGTCCTGCGGGAGAAAAGAGACCGATACCAGTCAGCAAGCGCCATTGTTCAGCACAACTGTGTACAGGAATATAACGACAAGTGTCGTGGCTTACAGATACGCTCACAAAGGGAGCCTCTTAGCCCGCCACCCTGAACACTGCATCCCTTTGAAAGTTGGCCATCATCTGCACCGTTTAGAATGACGTAAGGAGCAGAAAACCAGGAATTTCAATACCGGGATACCGAATATATGTATTTTGAACCATTTGTACAATTTTGCAATTCCGGTATTCACAAGTTTAAGTACCAGTTTTTTTTTTTCAGTAATTACTAGAAATGTTTTAAATTGTATCCACTATATGTTCAGGGATCACCAACATAGAAAAAAAGCATATATCTCCCTAACAGGCAAAATTAATTAGATTGTGAATATAAAATTGCATCGCGTACGATCAAAATAATTGATAGAATATGAGAATCATCCAAGGAGGAGACCCAAAACTATCCTGTTACAGCTGAGAGCGATACTGCACACGCGCAGGATTCGTAGTCTGTGAAAACAATGTTGTAGATTTGAAGAAAGTGCGTAACATTTAGATATTTTTCGAATGGTGAGAATATTATTCGCACTGTATTATATCTGTATACCATACAGTACAATTGTTGCATTATGTTTTTTTAAGATCACATTTCAAAAATTTGTAATAGTACCGCAGACTGAAGAGTGATATTGACACTTTTTGTGATTTAAATAAACAAGATGCTCCTTTACATTTTAGCGATTCTTTTTATACTGTTATAATTTATAAGTTACAAATCATTTTTGTGATATTTACACTCTCTAATAAAATTATCAAATAAAACAAAGAAACACTTGCGTTTTCTTTCTTTTTCTAAAATTTATACTACCGGTATTGAAACCGGTATCTCGGTATTAAGATCTAAAAAATACAGAATACCAGTATTGAACTTTTGGCCCCATATTGCAATCCCTACAGACCTGTTCTTTATATGGATGAGAATCGTTTCTGTGCCACAAGCGATTCTCAACACCAATTGACTTCGAGAGAAGTCGGGACACAGTTTCATTTCAGTAACATCACGGAAAGAGACCGTTGCCGTGATGCTGGAGTTGTCGTCTGGGGAAGCATTTTGCTTAACGAGCGAACTAAGTTTCCCGTTTTTGACAGAGGTTCTGTAGCCAGAGACCGATATTTTAAGTAGGTGATCGATCCTTCCCGATATGCGTCTGTTCCTAGGTGCTATTGGGCCAGACTTCATTTTCATGGATCAGAATTTGCTTTTGGGAGTCGTCTTGCGGCACAATTACACCCTCCGGAGAACACCCAACCACTGAAACATATCGTCGGCCTAATTATCAGAATGCGTAACTCCTTCAAGGGTGCTAATTTGATATATGAGTGCAAAACGCCAAGTTGTTGTTTATGTTCGCCAAGGTGGGCGGTAACATTACAATATGGTTGCCTTTATATTTTTATCGTGTGGTAATGTGGTTGCCATGGGGATAACGAATATGTTTGACTCAATTAAGGAATCGTGCCAAACAGAGCTTGGCGCGTAGCACTCCTACATCAAATTTAGTTCTTTTGTGAAGTTACGCATTCTGATAATTAGGCCGATGATATGTTGATTGAGGAATGAGCTTTCTTACCTCAAGAATTGTTAAACAGTCTGCTGCTGAGTATGGAGAGACGGTGCAAAGTAACCATTGCATTAAGGGGAGGGCATATCCCCTACTACAGAACTTCTGTAGTATGGCAGTTCTTCCTCTCACACGATCATGTGCAATGATTCTATGAGTTTAATAAAACAGTTTTGTATTCCATACTATATGCATTGCATTCATTGTTGCACAACTATACTTCCGTCATCGCTTATGTCAGTGTTTCTCAAACTATGGGGCGTGCCTCCCAAGAGGGGCCTGATATCCTTACGCAGAAAGCCTATAAAAAATTAAAAATCGGATTATTTTTTTAAAAAAATTTATAAATTTACTTAAAGGAAACAAAACAAAATGCATTCTGACATAATAAAAATACACAATGCACTTTTATTTTTATTTGTTCCAATTTAAAAAATAGAAAAGAAAAAAATAACATAATACTTTTATTATTTAAAAGTAATTTACTTAAAATATCTATTACTTAAAAATAACTTATAAAAAATACCTATTACTTAGAAATAACTTACTAAAAATATCTATTACTTAAAAGTATCTTCCTAAAAATATCTATTACTTAAAAATAACTTACTAAAACATTTATTACTTAAAAATAGCTTACTAAAAATATCTATTACTTGAAAGTAACATATACAAAATTTAATACTTATCATGATTATTTGAGGGGGTTTTAACTAAGGCTGTATGGTAGTTTTAGCGTCGAAGTATTATATTATTACATTCAATACATGGTTATTGTATGGAAGGGTGCTATGAAAATTATGATTGCGAATTGGGTAGCAAGTATAGAAAGTTTGAGAAGTAATGCTGTCTCCCACTTCTGAATTTCGTGTCTCTCAGAAGATTTCTCGTAGAGTCATGGCAAATAACACGTGTTTTTCTTAAGTTTTGCACACCAAAAAAGTTAGGACATTGTTAATTCTTCTCAGAATATCATAGAACTAGCAAAATTCTAGCATTGAATTACATTCCATAAGAATGAATAAACAGGTTTATTGTTCGCTGTCATAACAGTGGTCATAAATCTTTTAGTGACTACCTAAAAATGATATAGTTAATAAAATATAAAAATGTATAGTGTAATAATGTATGAAAATATATGGTATAGTGTAATACTACCAAAAAAATGGTATAATATGATCTTATATGATATAATATGTGATATGGTAAATATTTAATCTAATTTCCGAACAAACAAAGATGCAATTTTTAGTTTCAAATATATAAGTGTAAACATTTGTATGAGATCTGCATTTACAGAAAAATGATTTGTAAATGTGTTACAGATTCTATTCACGTTCCTTACTAATTCTCTAAATAAATTCTTTAACTGTTGTATGATTACAAGAACCGATTTCTCTGTGTAAAGGAAACCATGATATATGTTAATAAGAATTTCTATTTAAAATCAAGTGAAGTAGGCAGTAGGGAAAAGTTGGCAATTATTGTCAGGCTGAAGCTGAAGTATTAGTGATAGAATAATTGAAGCTACCGCAGTTGGAGTAAAAGGATCAGGAGAGTCAACTTAGGAAGATTATTATTGCTGTGGAGTAACCCTCTCAAAGCTAAGTACCTAGATCAGTTCTTATATATATTTGAATTAGTAATTACGCTGATAGCTCCTTTCGCTTAAAGTAAATTTTGATAGTACCAGTTGATTCATAAACAGTGTAACCAATTTCAGAGGACCATAAATTTTTATGGAATAAGGTTATTTAACATGGAATTTTCAATGTGGTTTCCTCTAGCACAGTACACTTTACGTAAGCGTTTTGGCTAAGATAAAAGAGTTTTTTCGATCTTTTTTGGGTATTTTTCCAACTCCCTCTTAAATTGCTTTTTGAAGCCCTTGAAATGCTCTTACTTTACATCTGTTTAATTGTTTTTTAAGTGTATCCTTATAACAAACAATCTCTAGGAACACAGACAGAGGACATAGATAGTCATTTATCAGAAGGCAGAATATTTATTTTTTAAACTTTCAACCATTTTATAGTTGATTTTACAGTATGACTTAGTGCAGAATCTTGGTGAAAAACAAAGTTTCCTTTTAAATTTTTTTTTGATCAAATGTTTTAAAACTTTATTCTGATTGTGTTTAACATCGATTTTAAAGTTTGGTTCTACACAAAATGGTTTTGTTAAGCTTTGAGAGGACATTCCCATCCACATCATAACACTTGACGGTCAACTTGCATTTTGCAAAACAGCTGCGTCTTTGCGACGCTTTTTGTTGGAAATATATTGAATCTTCGTTTTGCCAGTTGTGAATGACAGATGAAACAGTACTGCATCAGAAGCTTTCCATGCTTTGCAACCACCTTTGTGTAACATTAAATACAGAGGCCAGGAACGGTTTTTTTTTTTTGTTTTTGTTTTTCTACGATCTTAACAGACATTTAACGACAGACTGGAAATTTACGTTTTTATAGCCAATTTCTATGTATATTACGTTTTTATAGACAAATATCTGACGATAAATTGTTGATTGCTATATTTATAGTTTCTTTGTCATATGTTTTTGAGGCAAAGAATTTTCTACAGCGATAATTCTTTTCAACTTTTTTTTTTTTATGTTTCATTAAAGACTTCGTTTCGTTCACATTTTTTCCCTGGAGCTATTGATTGCGAGCCAAATTTTATTTTTTCAAAGTTTAGATAGTAATACAATCGAAAAATGTCTTTTTTGATTTTTAAATGCTTTATTAATAACAGAATTTGGACTACAATCCTTAAACAGCTGTAAAATTTCGTTCCGCACGTGCGAGTATGAGGATCTAATTTCAGTACTGTAGTTTACTCCCACTAATAAAAGTGGTTAGATTGGTAATTTAAATGTTTCATTTTTTAAATAAAACCAGTAGTATAATGATAGAAATTCATGATAAATAGTTATATGCTTTTAAAATTGTTCACACTTAATTTGAATCAACCGCTAATTTGCTAGTCATAAATAAAGTATTCGATTTTACTAAATTGTCTCATCATGCCGTGTACCCACGTATCTCCTCGGACGAAAGTCCTCAACAAAGGGAGTAGAGAAATTATGTGGTATAATTTTAAAACCAAATATTGTGCTTTGCAGAAAGTAGACTTATACGAATTTCAAAATAATTATATTTGCAATTTCCTTAACAAAAGTAAATTTATAAAGAGAATACGAGGAAAGTTTTGCAGTTTTGGGGGAACCATTTATAGATAAAAAACCAAAGCAGATTGCATTAATTGTTATAATTAACCAACCTTTTGTCGAAAATGGGCTTATACCACTTTCAAAGAAAACGGCGCATATAATAGATAAAAGCATACTGAAAGAATTCAACTTTACTTCCGATCACGTTGCCATTGCCTCCAGTTTGTAGTTTGGATGAAATATCTTCAAGGTTTAATCTGAGACCGTCTGGTTGTTTCTGAGAATTGTATCAGTTGGCCAGGATCTCTTTTGCATAAATAAGTAGAATTTAATTGCGATCGTTTATATTTCCATCCTTAATTTAAGCTGCTTAATCTATAAATATCTTTGAAAACGTATTTGCCGCAAGATATATTTGTGTTTATAATTAGCTGTGATTTCTACATCTACTTGCGCATCATATTCTGACCTAGACTTTTCTAACAAGGACAGGAGGTTTCAATCCGACTTTGGGGATTTTACGTCACATATGTCCAAACTTTAACCCTGTGCAACATATTTGGGGTTCTCTTGAAATGGACAACTGTAATTTATATTTACTCCCTCATCCAAAACCGTCCAATACTAGGAAACAGAGGAATTCCTAGAGTAATGGGGCCTATTATTACAGGTATTCATAATCAATCTTATATTCAGAATCTGTTTACTTTATGTAAATATTGTATAACACAAAAAAAAATTATCTAACTATTTTTGTGTGCAATCAATTTGATCCTCGTGAGTCGCTATAGGTAGTCACTTATGTTGGATTCGCTTATCGATCCACCAATGTCATGTAATATTACATAGCAAAATTTTTAATTGAATCCTAATTTTAAAACATGAAATCATAAATTGAAATACTGAATTGAGATGACTGAGTGATATTCTTGTTTTATTAATTTTTCTTATTTTTTGAATGGAACATTCTAAATGTATTTTTATTTTGAGTCTTAAATTCTTGATCTTTGTCTCCGTTTATTTACTTTAGTCCAATCTAAGACTGATAAAAGCATTTTTTTTTAGTATTTAATTATAAATTTCTATTAATTGTCACAATATAATATTAAACAGATACGAGGACTCAAAAATTAACTAACGAAGTTACACGACACAATACGTTTCCGAACTTCTATTACAAAATACATTTCCAGCTTAACATGATAGTTAAAAGGACAACTATTTGAATAAACCACTAATATTTCGAAAGGAGGAAGAAAAAATACCTTTTCATCTTAAATTAATAGCACTATCGTAGAGCAAATGCAAAATACACAATAACAAATTCATAGACAGCACTGTGGTGGAAAACAAATTGTACTTTCATTGCAAAGTTTGTGCTGGAAAATTAATCTTGATTAGTTATCAAAACTAGTTCAATAGAAGAATATTTAGATTAAAGGAATCGTTTCTAACACTCATTTCCGTTGAGACCACTGAAGTGGTTGTTCTAAAAGATTCTGACTTACTTTGATGTATGATTTGAATCATCAACCTGCCTGTCCATAGGTGGCCCCCTTGCTGTATATTAGATTCAAATGAGCTGAAAAGGAATTCCCCTGGAGCCAGTTATTAAGTGCTTTTATTCTTGTCTTTCGTTGGTTGCGACTTACGGGAAAAGGAGTCGCTGCATACACCTCTTAGAAAGGAAAGTATTCTTGCTGTTTAGAATCATTCAGAATGATACACAGAGAAGTATGTTTTTCTAGCCATTTTACTGTAATTCATAATTATGTTTTTTTCATTTTGGAAACTTCTCCGTTGACGTTATCGAGAGTCTTTAGTTGAGGTGGTGAATATGTCGCAGAAAAATTATGGAATTAGGAATTTCATCAAATCCCTAAGGAAGATAATCAATTAGCGGAAGATGTTGAAATGACGTCTCTTGAAGGTCATTTCTCTGATAAAAGTAAGGGATGTGAACAAATCCTAGAATATTTCTGTGAAATGATGAAATAATATTTTCAAGAGTTTAAAAGTGTTTATTTAACAAATAGGGAGCATTATTAAACGTAGAAGTAAGTAATACAACAATAGTCAACGAAATACAAATCTTTTATTCGAAACTAATTAACAAATAATTAGAAAAGTAGGCTGGTATTTTTTCATGTGTAACATCTTTTCTCTCGGTTGCTTACACACTAAAATATCAATCCCTGTGTTAATCCTATGGTGCTATTTTTTTCAAAGATATAGGTTGATATTTAGGAGATAGATAATAATACTTGTATGGTTAGGAAGTATAAGGACTCGACCCCCCCGATGTCTCCCCTCCGGACAGCATTTTGCCAATGCAAATCCTGACTATTTCATTTCATTATTTCACTGAAACAGTTCAGGATTTGATAAAATCACTTACTTTCATCTTGGAAATGACCCTGAAGAGATTTTATTTTAACATCTTTCGTGAATTGATCCTATCCTTTAGGGATTTCATGAAATTCCTAATTTCGTCATTTTCCTACGCCAGATATATTGACGCATGCACTGTATTCGCTTGTATTAAAAGTTCTCATTTATTGGAAATATCTAAAACAGACTTTCCATGGAGTGTATGTTCAACAAGTAGTATAAGGCTGTCGCGCCATCTAGTGTTCAATTTCCGAATCAATACGAATTCAAAACAAATTGCTGAACTAGACTGTAGTGTGTGATTTGAAGCACCAACTTACCGATCAACAGGTACCGTGCTGCACTGACTAAAGAAAGGGCCGCTGTCCTTTGTTGGTTGTTATTTACTGGAGAAGAGGTCACTGTAGTTTCGAAAATCCTTTTAATGAAAAGACATCTCAACCGTTCACAGCTCAGATATAAAAGTAATTAAAAGCATATAAAATAATAAATTTCCAGTAAAATAAGACAAATTTTAAAAATGTAATTATTTATTTATGTTTATATAAATATTCTGAGTTTTATATTAATATTTTTTTATTCTAAATCCAAACGTTAAAATGTATCTTCCTTCTACGAATTCTTTCTCTTCTTGTGATTCACAAAAATCAAATTAAATATACGTTTTAATTATTTGATTTATTACATGAAAAAAAGTTCGGATTCAATTTAAATTACTATTTCCCTTCAGTTACGTATATAAGTCTAACATACTGAAATTAATACTGCCAGACAGCCAAATTTACTACATAATATTGCACCAGCATTTCAAACGGAACCAATTCTATACAACAATGACGTGTTTTATAACAATGCCCTACGATAAATACACTAAAAAATAGCTCTCTAAGAATCTTATCGTAAAAAAAGTATGTATTGTTATTATACGTTTAGAGAAGTTAAAACATTAAGGAACATTCTATTGTGATTTACCTTTCTCATTTAATATATCTAATACATGAAAAGCTTAGACTGCTTTGTTCTTCGAAAAACCAAATTTATTTCTTTAACTTGGCAAGGAAAAAGAAAGCCTGTGTGAATTCTTCTTCTATTATATTCTTCCCAAAAAGAATTTTTGAGGAAAAACAAACATTAATTCTGAGCAACATTCCTTGCCATGGTTCGGTGAGATGCAGTAACATTATTCCATCTGAGAATGGAATTCCCATTCGGATCTTTTTTTCACCTTGTCTTGCTTTTGTAACGATGGAGAAAATTATAATTTTCCTTAACAATGCATGAATATCACTAGATACTATGTGTCTTTCTCTCTCTCTAAATATACAAAATATTTGAAATGTATTTTAGTTAGACGAATGTTTAGCTTCTTCACAATAAATTCTGCAAGAAAAATATAAAATACGTATATAATCAATTTCTATATTTGTTGCAAATTAGAAAACTGATTTAAAAACTAATGAACGGGATCTTTCTATATAAATATATTATTTGACAGCTAACACAAACGTTGTTTCTAATATTAAAAGTTCTACCTATTCTTCTATTTATCTAAAATAAAATTTTCAAAATTAAGCATAACGTTATTGTGTAATCATATCAACACACTAACGTGTAATGTGTTTATAAAAATTAACGTATTTAGTTAAAATGACGCAAGCAATTTCATTTCTAAATTTTTGAAAACTTCAAGGTTTAAGTAAATTAATTGAATAAAATATCAAAAGTCAAGAGATGCTTATTTAGTTGGAATGATAGAAGAAATTTAATTTGTAAACTTTTTCTTTTCTCTTTAAGTTAAAATTTATAGAAACATTTATAAAAAAAATGAACTTAATACTAAAAAAAAATTCAACGATGAAAGTGATTGTATGTACCCTGTCGTAGTATTATGTATAAAAAATACCATGTGTATGTGTAAAAGTAATATTTCATAAAGTGCCCTAATAACTGAAATAATGGTAAATGATAAAATGAGTAATGAAAGTTTGATTTGCAAACTCTATGGGATGAATCTAAGAGAAGGGTTAGCTGTTTTATATATATCATTTTCATTTAAATGTGTAGAAAAAAATTTTATGTTCTTCAAAGTAATTAATCTCGGCAATTCATCTAAGCGTATTTGTTTCATTTTTCAGATACGCTTCTGGAAAAAAAATGCGTCCACGTACTATTGCTTACATAAACAACGAAAAAAAAATTTTAAACTGAAAAATTTACAAATTATTTTTAAAATTATCTTTTACTTAGTTCATTTCAAGTATTGAAATTAACACAATCAAATTCGGTCTGATTTCATCACTTTTAAAATAAAGACAGGTTTGTAGCGATGCTAACAAAAATGAAGTGGAAAAAGTATGTGTTCACTCTTTTAATAGTAACTATAAAAATTATTTAAAAAGGATAATAACTATCGAATAGCTGGTTGTATAACCCCATCTTTTGAGAACTTCTTGAAGTTGTTTCAACATTGAATTAACAAGTCAGTGGTTTCTTCAGCGCTTATCTTCCCCCATTCGTCCTTAAAAACACTCTTTAGTATATCCTTGCTAAATATATTCTGTTGACGAATCCTACGCTCCAGCAAATCCCATAGCTGTGCTATAGGATTCAGATCAAGTGACTGTGGGAGAGGGGGTGCAGTTGATTTGAGACATTATACAGGAGCCAAAGCCTTACAATCTCAACGGTATGCTTAGAATCGTTGTCATGTTCAAAGCGAAACGACGATCTTAGGCCGAGTTTGGTTTCAATTTCCTTTAAATTGTTTTTTAGGACATCAAGGTAATTATATTTGTTTATAATTGATTCGATATAACCCAGCTTGCTAACACCATTGTTCACCATACACCCCCACACCGTAACTCCTCCACCACCGTACTTTACCGTTAGAACTAAACGCTCATTTTTTAACGATGAACAAGGTTTTCTCCATACCAATTTGTGAGTTGCAGTCAACCACAGATAATTTTTTCACCAAGAGTACCATGCATCGTTTTTCTTTGATTGTGAGTTTAGGTGGACAACCTTGTCAACTTTATGTGTATTGTGTTGTCATTCTTTTGCAGCGTGAAGGCCATATTGCCCTGTATACTACCGTAATGAATTAGTGTGTAACGATATTTCAGTGCTATCCATTGTCCACACACATGTAGTTAACACCTTGAACTTTCATCTGTATATGTCACATTTTCCAACCGAACTGGTATCTTCAAGGAAAAATAATAGTTGCCATGACTTTTGTCCCAACCCTCGTATATATAAGAAGAGGAAAGTTAAAAATAATATAATAGATAAGAAAATGTATAAAAATTTAGATTTTATTGTTAATAAACTTTCTACAGATTACCATTAGTTAGGTTAGATGTTAAATAAAAGAAGAGTAACTTGAAACATTTAATTCTAAATAATTATTAAACAGTCAGCAATGAATGAATCCAGCAAAATGGATATTAAATTTTTAAACTTATCACAGCTCAGAGCATTATTAACTTTGTAGATAGCTCTGTATTAGTGTGAAATGTACTAATTTTTTTTTCCAAAATCGACACAAAAAGAAGCAAATGCTTACTCACAAAATATATAACCATTTAGGATGAAAAAATGTAATCGTGTTTCCATGCATTGTTAAATTTAAATTATCCAAAGGTCCCGTATAGATAAGAAAAGCTAAATCCCATAGCCAATCCTCATTCTAGAGAAACAAGTACTCACTGGATAGTTCATTGTTTTCTACCAGATATTTTAAAACATGCTCCTTCAAATTCCAAAATTACGTGAGGAAAGCCAACGCAAATAATGAAGAGCATTCTCTACAGGATAATTTTCTTTTGTTATTCATTTTAGTGTGTTAAAAATGAATTTTGAGGGGGAAGGGGGCTTGTGAGGCAACCACACTTTAATAAAATTATAAAGAGAATTTTTTTTTATTTTCAATTTTTTAAAAAACCTTTCGCGTGCCACAGTTACAATTTCGCCGTACTACACTGTGGTACGCGTGCCATGGGCTGGCCACCCCTGCTGTAGAAGAATTATAATATTAGTTTTAACATTGGAATGAATTACCATCACACACAATATTCTAATTCGAGGATACTGATTCGGAGGACATACGAGGAAAATGTTATTTTGAAACCTAGCTTGATTGCAGTACATATGATTCACTAAGGAATAGTGTAACACATCAAAACAAAAAAGAATCACTCTGATTTGATTAAAAGACACATTTTTAACCAACGTTTGAGTGTTGATTTGTATTGATTGAGCTTTAAAATCTAGCATACTGAGAGACAGATGAAACTCTTAGTTTTTCGTATCTGTTTCACGTTAACAGACATGTTTTCCCTTCTCAATTCCCAAGATGTGTAATCCAGGCCTAAGTTTTAAACCCTAGTCTTCCCAAAACAGGCCAATGTTTTTTTCGAAAGTAAAAGTAATACCAAAAGATAGTTAGTGTAAAATTGACCAAGTTACACATTCTGTCTAGAAAAATTTAAGTGAAAAAAGAGAATCGTTTGGATTTAACTAGTTTAATATTTTTTTTTAATCAAATAATTTTAAGAGTGATAAAAGAACATTCATTCACAGTTTTTTAATGAAATTTTAAAAACATTATCCTGTTTGAATAAACTATATCAAATCAAGTTTATTCAAAACATGAATTTCTTATATAAATTTTATACCGATATTTTGAGCAAATATTTTTTTATTCAATTAGTTTTAATTTGGGTAATTTTCACTCATTTATAATGTACTACAATTTGAAACTACAAACTATTACCATATTCTGAAAATTCCATGTTCTATTACGATACTCATAAAATTCTCACTCGAGAGGTTGGCCTCAAAACGTTATTTTAAGTACTTTTTTGACCTATTTTTAAATTTTTCAAATATTCCGATTAATTTTGAATGGTTGTGTCGAATTTGGGATTAGCATGAGTCATGGTGTTTTCAGTTTTAGTAACACTTAAGATCTATTGGATATAGAAGCTGATGCAAGTCTCAAAGTGTGGTGAGGAAATTTATATAAAGGTTTACTTGTCGGTGAAGAAGTTTTAAGAAATAGGTACCTGCTTGTGTGCTTTTCCGGTAGTTTTAAAAATTCCTCATCACATTGTGAAAAGCCTTCACCTCTTTCTTGGACATCTAGATATGTAGGAGGTAGGGAAGAAACACTAGCCATGGTCCAATCAATCTATTTATTGATCACCCAATATAACGACACAAATTCAATTAATAACAGTAAAAGAATGTAATGGTGCTAACCGCGAAAGTGGAAAAACGACGAAATACACGAAAGATTAGGAAACTATCAAACTCGATATTTAATTTATATAAAATCTAATCAACTATCCAATTTAATCTAATCTCAGTGATCAACCGTCACTTTAAATCTATCTCCTAATAAGTATTTATTCACAATAATTCAATAATGATACCTGTCAGTAACCATCTCACCTGATTTCTGATTTGTATCCACTCCTACTCACTCTTCTAGCTAGAACATTTCGACTATGTACTGTAAACTTAATTTCTTGCCACGATTTCTTCTACCGAGGGGTTGGCTGTGAATAATGCGAATTGATAGCCCAAAGATTTCGCAAGAGGATTAGTGGAAGGATCGCGGATAGATCCGTCACAACATTATGTTTATCTATAACAGATAGTACAGTCAGCTTAGAAGCTTATTTTGAGTGGAAAAGAGATCAAATGCATAATCGAGGTTTAAACTAAATCATACATCAATCTGCAAAGAGAATTATTACTACTAACATTTCAATCCAATACAAATTCTTCAAGATCTAATTTTCTTGCAGAATTTTTTTACTACGCATGAATAAGATTCTTTATATTGGATGACTATCATAAAAAGACTTGACAAATTTTTATATCTAAAATGAATTTTTGCTATGAATTTTTGCTCATAGTGTTTCGACTCCTCCCTTTACTTATTTACTAGAAACTATTTAGTATAGATTATTTCAAAACTTCCTCTTAATAACGACATCTTAATCTGTCCCCTACAAAAGTGACACAAATTCTCTACAGTAGGTTAATATGGGTTTTTCACGCTTCTTGCGTGAAGGAAAACTAGAACAAGACGCTCCATTATTTGAGTGTTTTTTTCTAACAATGTGACGTTTATGTCCTTTTTGACTCAAACAGGAAAACGAGCACTTACTTTATGGATACTAATTTTAGAGTTAATTAATAAAGGAGGATCCACAGAGAAGAAAAACAGAGCATTCGCCTTCTTTACACTTACCAGTGTTTTATTAAATGTCGAACATTAACAGAGTTAATAATCGATATCTTTATCGACTGACTCACGCAAGAAGTAAAGCAAACGATATATTCTCGTGCTGCATCCCCGTCACACGCATTCAGGAATAGTTACTATGGTATTATCGAAATTAGCTTTTACCCGTCTCTGTTTTTCCCGTTTTGGGGGGAAAACACATAGGATGGGGATAACGGAAAATGGAGTTGTAAGTTTTTTGACATTAAGAACTGTAGATATTTGCGAAAGAAATGGCAAAGTTCACAGCCTCATGTTACTTCTTCACGTCATTAAAAGTGTTAACAAAGTTAATAGTATCGGCTGTCTTGCTTTCCTCAGGGGGAATTAGCAGCTTCTTGAAAATAAAACTCAAGAGCCCTTGCATCTTTTGAAGTATATTATCATAACAGTAACGATTAAAATGAAGAAGGGAATACACAGAAGTGTGTAAATAAATTAAGATATTAATCGAGAATTTTTTCAAGACACGTATATACACTGCAGGACAATTGCTAAGGACGGATAACACTATCATACATAGCAACCACAAAATGAAAGGAAGCAAAATGTGGAAAATTAGAATAAGTGCGGGATATTAGTAAGAAGAAGTATGAGTATGCAAATTTTTTTCCATGTCTGTTCATCACGTGAGAGCGTAGGGCCGCGGTAGCCGAGTGGTATAGGTATAGGATCCTGACTTGCTTGGTCACGAGTTTGATCCCAGTACCACTAAAGACCCACCGTGTAGGGCAGTGATACACGTTAAATCTGTCGAGAGCTGAAACGCCCTCCCGTTGGTGTGGTGTGGTAGTTAGGAGAGGGGGGTGCCAGCTCAGGTGTCGTCCACGTCACTTGACCATGGTTCAAAATTACGTGGTCCGTCGCCAAATGCCCTCGTGTAGCTGAACAGTGCGACGTTAATATTCAATCAATCAATCACGTGATAGCGTTCATAAGAGCTTTAAAGGTTTTGACGCGTGTGGACAGTTGTTGTTTCAAGTCAAAGTTTTACAGGAAAGATTTAATAGACGAACTTAAAATTTTTGGCATGTCTTCCCGACATCACATAGATGATTTTATGCGTGGCCGAATTATTGAAAGATCGAAGAAGGGCGAAAAATAACAGATGTTTGCCAGGGAGTTCGACATCGCTCACAGCGTTGTTTCACGGCTGTGGAAGTCATTTAAAACTACTGGAATGTGTAGTAGACGGCACGGGGAGGTCGTGTTAGAAGTACGACGCCTGCAGAAGACAGATATATCGTCCTATCAGCAAAAGGAACAGGCGCACCACAGCTCAGCAGGTGGCAAATCAGTTTCTTGCTGCCTCAGGAAAGCAGATCTCCCGAAAAACTGTTGCCAGACGTTTGAGGGGGAGGATGACTATACGCACGCAGACCTGTTGTGTGTGTCCCATTGACCAGACAGCACCGTACTGTACGTTTGCAATGGTGTCGTGAGCATCACAATTGGACTGAACAGGACTGGGCATGCGTACTATTCTCAGATGAGAGTAGGTTCAGTCTGTCATCGGATTGTAGACGCCAACTGATCTGGCGCGAGAGTGGTACTGCTTATCGTCCAGAAAACATCCAGGAAAAGGACCTATATCCGACGTGCAGTATCATGGTGTGGTTCGGCATCATGATCAATGGCCGCACACGCCTACTTGTGGTTGCGAATGGGACTATGACGGGCCAACGATACATTGATGAAGTTCTACTTCCTCATGTTCGTCTGTTCCGTGGTGCTGTCGGTGATAAATTTGTTTTTATGGACGACAACGCAACATGTCATCGAACACTCGTTGTTCAGGATTGTCTAGACAGCGAGGGTATTCAACGTCTCGTATGACCAGCACGTTCTCCAGATCTAAACCCCATTGAAAATGTGTGGGATGCTTTGGGGAGGCAAGTATCCTCGAAACTATCCTCCGACAAACAAGAACACCCTCATCCGTGCACTCACAGAGGAATAGGATAAATTGCCTCAACAGCTACTGGATAATGTTGTGCAAAGTATGGTACGACGTGTGGAATGTTGCATCACACTCCACGGAGGACATATCCCGTATTCATACTTTTCTTTAAGGTGCCTGCTGACTTTTAGATGCATTGTTCCATTTCTCTGTACGCAGATCAAAAGAACAATTTTTTTTCTTTCAGATGTTTCACAGCTTTTGTACTTTCCAGAACAATAAATATTCTTTATTCTAATGTCTGAACAGTGTGGTAACTATATTTTATCCTACTAGGCCTCATGTCTCGCTTAATGTTATGCTACATAGCAATTTGTGATCCGTCCTTAGCAATTATCCAGCAGTGTATTACAACAAATACAAGAACATAAAAAGGTGTCATTGTCCTGGTCATGGGATTATCATTATTCAATATAAGTTTCATGTCAAGTAAGATCTCGTAATATCGCCGTGAGGGATAATAAAGACAACTTTAAAAAAGAGAGTGAGAGTTATATTTACGGGCTGCACTATAAAGCTGCGTGCATGCTATTGGTAACGGACCTTGTAATGTTGGACCATGGTCAAAGGACGAGGATGACACCTGAGCTGGCACCCATGTCTCCTGACTTTCACATCACTACAGGACGACGTTTGAACCTCGACATATTTAACATACATTGGTACCCTCTGCGCGGTGGGTCCTTAGCGGTCCTAGGCTTGAACTAAGGACATGCCTGCAAAGATCTGTAACCTTGACCACTAGGGAGCCAATGTTGAAGAAAAATCTAAACCAACTTCATTTAATTTAATTTGATTTCAATTTGCATCGAACTGTGAAGCAGCACGAGGGATAATGGAAACGGGCCTCGTAATTTTGAACCACGGTAAAATACTGGACGATACCTGAGCTAGCACCTCCTCCCTAACCTCCACACTACACCAAATGGAGAAAGTTGAGCCTTGACAGGTTTGATGTGTATCAGCCCGGGTGGGTCTTCAGTGGTGCTGGGTTTCGAAACTGCAACTCGACAACGCCGGCCATGAGCTCTCGACCATGGCCACAACGACCACTCAAACCGATTTAAGAGATAAGGAACAAATAACATCTTATTTCCCCAGTTATTAGGAAAAATTTCAACAACGAGGTGGTTTAAAAAGTTTACAAAATGAAGACAAAGTTACAAATTGCTTTATTCAACACATTTTTATTTTTCAGTATGATGATTCGATGTTCAATTTTGAAATCATTTCTGGAGTAGACTCATTTTTGTGATGTACTTAGCGATGTCTATAATGTCTTTTAAACTCTCCCGGTCAAATTTTCAAACTCTTTAGTCCATTTGGCATTGCAAACAGTTGAATTTTGTTACAAATCTTTTGTAATAAGTGCTTAAAATAGTGTAAATAATTTAAATGTGTCATAAGTTAATAATACTTTCTGTTGTATCTATTTTATGTTAAGATTGCACTATTCGCAAGCAACGCTGTTCCTTATAATGGCAATTCAATAGAAACTTGGCGATAGAGCCAAATTGGCATCATTTTTGGCGACCATGTTGGAGAATTGGTGACCACATGAATGCTTCTGGAAATTACTGGAGAAATCTACTAATATCACAAACAGTGGCGTAAGCGGAATTTTCGAGAAAATTCCGGGCAGACTATAAATAGCGAGTCGCTCGCCAAAACTGAGTGAGTATTGATTCGACCGTTGAAGATTTGACCAGCGATTAGTTATTACTTCGTCTGTTGAATAGGACGAGCGTTTGCTTGCGAATACATTACGTAATAAATTTTCATCATTCCTGAAGAAATGTTTTGCTCTTTGAGATTGATTGCATCAAATCCTCGAAATCCTATCTACGTTACAATATGCAGAATAAGAACCCGCTCCTTTTTCAGAGTGTTATAAAAATTGGCATGAGTTTCATTTACTCTCATATCTTTTTTTACTAAGTACATTCCAGTTGGCGTAGTGTGGCAATTTGGAGATAAATACTTGTTCAGGTGTCTTCCTCCTCACTTAACCGAATTCCAACATTATGAAGTCCGTTGCCAATAGCTCTGATGTTGCCTTATAGTACGACGTTAGAAAACACTCATTCACCTACTGATAATCGTAACCCGATTTCTTCCAACTTCAATAACCGTTACATGCGAAAAAAATAGGTAGGTATCTCAATCACAGCTCTGCATTCAGAATACGGATAATCCACTTGTTAACACATGTGAAAGATTAATAATTACTACATTATAAAGTATTTTTACGTTGATCGGTGCTCTAAGATTTTATGCAAAGAAAAAGATAGTTATTTCAGTGCGATGAGAATTTTTGACGAGAATTCAATCCTTGAATTACAGGATTCAGCAGCAATATTCACCGTATAAATCTCAGGTCTTCACTCCTTCAAAAGCTCGTAAACATAATTATCAGTGTTTAAAATATATGTATGTAAAAGATTATTCACAAGCACAGCCGAGCAAATCGGTAATCACGGTCAAGGCAAGTTTACTAACCGCTAGTTAAAAGGAGACTGACTCGTTGCGGTGAGCACCACTCTATTTACAGACCAGGCGGAAAATTTCCAGAAAAAACCCACTCGTGTCATAAAGCGTAAAATTGGTGGATTTCTCCAAGTTCTCATTGAATCGCCACTATAACGTAAGGGACGGCATTGCTTGTGAATATTACAATTTTATATTTGTGAATATTACATTTCTTTTCCTTTCCAAGAAACTTCAGGCTAAGACTTGTGACTCGATGGCTAGTTAGAATACCACCATACCACAAATGCTCTATAATGCATTTACAAACATCTATGTTTTAGCCGGAATTCGAACTCAGACCCTACAGCATCGCAATCAGTGTCACTAACTACATACCGGATAGGCGGACCACTAAACGGAAATAAATTTGCTAGATTGTTTCATAATGTTATGAACATCATTATCTTTCAATAAAAGTTTCATATAAAAATAGCATTTAAATGTATAAATTGTAATTTCCATTTTGTCATTTTGTTTATTTTGTTTGTTTACTTTCAGGAACAAATAATAATGCAGCATTTAAGTTAACAATACATAACTGATCAATAAACTATGCCACGATATTCAATTAGTAAGCAATTTTATTAAGGTATCTGACTACGTTCGGAACCTTGATTTTAAAAAAGCGCATAAATGGATAATTTTCATGATATTTTGTGTCACTTAGATTAGAATACATGTGTAAAATGATTTTAAGAACATTATGACAAAAAAATTATTTAAATACAATACTTTGGCAAAAAATTAACTTAGAATAATCTTTTTTTTTTCAAAACGCTCTCCTTTTGTAAAAAATACTTCTATAATAATAATATTTTGCTTACATGAAGTAAAGGCTTCTTCAGAGAGTCTGAACTAGGATTTTTGAAAAATTCACATTATTTTCAGAGTTATTATCAATTGAAATAATTATCGGCGTTTTTTTCTTAAAATTTCTCCCCTCTGTTGTAGTAAAATATACATAAATCCACTTCTAAGTTGTATGTTTCAGAAATTCTAGTTCAGCTTTGGTACAGAGATCTGAGCTATGTACAGGCAAAATATTATTCTAACAGAAGCATTTTCCACAAAAGGAGAATATTTTGAAAATGGGTCATTTTATGTTCATTTTTTGTCAAAACATTACATTTAAATAATATTTTATTGTAATACTATTGTTAAAACAATTTTATATACGTATTCTAATCTAAGTGTCACAAATATCATAAATATTATCCATTTATACGCTTTTGCAAAATTTCGGTTCCGAACGTAATCAGATACCTTAATGCAAAACTCAAACACAGGGCATCCTAAAAAACTTGTTCAATTTCTAAAACATTCAGATTCAGAAAGCTAATTTAACAAAATGTGATTGCACAGAAAGATTGCTAGACGAACTGAAATGTTTTTAATTGAATACAGTTGTGACATAATTTGAATGGTTTAGTGGTCATTTATTCCTTAACTTACAAAGCTCTGACACAACCCTGCTTTAGTATTAAATTCATTAAATGTGAGTAAAATACAAAAACTTCCTTTCCAAATGCATTATTAATTCGTTCGTAAATAATTTCAAAGCTTATCTCTTTTATAATTTATTGTTCTTTTTTTACACAGAATTTGATATTAATATAAAATAAATACTTCCCTTTTATGATTATTTATTTATTTCATTATTCGCATTTTAGATATTTCCATTCTGTTCTGAATTACAAACAGTCACAGTTTCCCGCCATAAAATAAAAAGTTTCTAAATTAAAAACGATACAATATCTTCTGCTTCTATTTTTGCTGCATAATTCGTGGGATAGAAAGAGAACATGAATATTTATTAAGATTTGTGACTGAATGAAAAAAGAAATACTCCCAAAGGAAATTTAATGATCTCTTTAGAATTTATCTTCAAGGTTTTCTTCTCCTTTAATTGCATTTCTATTATCTCAAAAACTTCAGTGAGAAATGTTTTAATAAAAAAACTCTTTTATTTCTCATTTGATACGAAAAGGGAATTTAAAGTTTAATTTAAATGTGATTTATATTAAACATATCAATACATTTAATTTACATTTTATCCATTAACAGGATTATTTAAATTATGAAATTAATACATCAATTGATATGAGCAAGAGTTATTAAGACTATGTTATAATTATTTGCATTCATAATTTTCCATTATTACTTACACACACACAAAGAGAAAAGTTATCTTTAGTAAAAAAACACGATTTTTTTTTCATTCTTATATTTGTCGATAAGCTGTATTTTAATTTAAAGCATTTTTAGGATATGAACTTAATAAAACAAGTAATAACGCCTTGCAATAATTTTTAGTGTTGCTTTTGAAAATAAAAGGCCCCTTTCAAAATTATTTTTCTCTACTCTCTCAAATTTTTAAACACTTTGGAACTAAAACTTTCTTTTTCTAAATTCCGTGGACATTCCATTCACCCATTTGAGCAATAGGATGCCATTTATAGAGAAAGTTTAATTATATATAACCACCTGGTACACACTATCTACTAAGAAGTAATTAGGCACATATAGAAATGCGCATCACACCTGCCACTGTTATTTTTTATGTAGGAAATAGCGTTGTGTAGTGTTTCGCGTACATCCGTTTCTCGAGTTGTGAGATGCGACCGCTCAACGGGCTTGATAACTCTACATGAAGAGCGCGAGCATATAGAAAAATCGAAAATGTAATATTTAAAATAATTATAAATTTACTGAAAGGAAGAAAAGCAAATGCATTCTGACATAATAAAAAGTAATATACACATTAACACTGATATAAGATATTGATAAATGTAACAGTGCTGCACAAAGTATTTGATAATTAATTTATCGATTCCCAATTATAAACAAGTATCGTATTTACTAGATACTCCCATGGGCTTGTTATATACAAAATGATATACCTTTAACACTTATTTTGATTATTTGTACAGTTTAAAATTAAACTCGTATTGTAGCTGTATCATCAAAGTACGTTATTATTGCATTAAATGCATTGTTATTGTATTTGAGGAATGAAAATTATAACTGAAAATTGTATCACAAATATAAAACGTTTGAGAAGTACTGGCATACATGATTTCCCTCGCATTTCGGAGCTCTTTCATTTTAAGAAAAAAGTATAATCATCGACTATTAAAAGATTGTCAAAAAATGAAATAAAATACCCTAATTTGACAGAACAACTCTAAAATTGTGAGTCCTAATCTAACTCACTATGTAAACCAGCGATACTGAATCTGCGGCCCACCGAGCCTTTTTAAGTGGCCGGTCATGACCCATTGCTCTGAGAAATTCTTTTATTTAATGGAATGCATCAAAAATCTGGTTGGAAATTCTTTGACACACAAGAAATCAAATATATCAATTTTGCTTTTTTGCATTCGTTGTTAAATTGATATTCTTTTTCTATTTGTAACGATTACGGGAGAACAGTGGATTAGCGACAATTTTATGGGTGGAACTAATTTTGTGAACAATCTTTCATACCTTGCAAGCGAAAAATATTCGAATTATTTGGAAGTTGACTGTTTTGTAGTGAAAAACGAACATAGATCAGTACTTGTTTGATTTATAACAAAAGTGCTGCATTTAAATAAACTATAGTTTTAAAAAAAAACTAAAAAACACGCTTTTAAGGTTAATCGAACTAAAAAGTAAAAGCAAAACATAATTCTTAATATAAGAATAAAATGATTTCCGAGAAAATTAATGTCATTGGGATAAAAGCGTGGGGTGCTCTATATCAATTGTTATAATTTCTTACAAGTTCTATTCCAAAATGCTGAGTTAATGTAAAAATTTAGTACAAAGCACCCCACGCTTTTACCACAATATATTAATTTTCTCGCAAATCATTTTATTCTTACATTAAGAATTATGTTTTGTCTTTACTTTTTAGTTTGATTAACCATAAAAGCGTGTTTTTTTAGTTTTTTTAAACTATAGTTTATTTTTCATTTTTTACTTCGATCTACTTTAAAAGCATGTATTTTTACTTTTTAAACTATCATTTACTCATACACTTTTTTTTTAGCTTTTGGTCTGCGACCGAAAACGTTTGCCCATACCTGAATTAGAACAAATTATTATTTTTTTTTCGCATGCGCGGATCTTTTTTTCTTATTTCCATTTTCAGAAAAACTGCACAATTGTTTATATTATGATAAGAAGTTTTGCTGACTCAAAAAAAAAATGCTTTCATTTTTTTAGGGTTACTTTTAATCTTTTATTTGCCAAATATGGAAATGGGATCTGGAATTTCGCCAAACTTGCAAATAATATATAGAATTAGTCGCCAAATCTGGCAATTGTATATGGAATTAGTCATCAAATCTGGAAATGGTATAATGAATTAGTCACGAAATCTGGATACCGTTATTTCTGATTATCCTAATCAGGACAATGGGACAAAATTATGAAATTATTGTATTGTCATCGGTCCTTGACAAGTGTGCAAAATTTCGAAATAATCTGACCTTTTAACGTGGGTAAAAATCGAGTTCAAAGATTCCGTTACATGCAAGTGAAACTTATAAAAGTGTGTTAAAAATATGAAAATATGACGTCCTATGAAGTTTGCTATAGTATTGGTAATCATATGAAACCATTTACCGTTGCAAAAATTGTGTGGGAGTGTTTTTTAAATTCTTTTAATTTAGTGTTAGTGACAAAAATAAAAAATATAAAAAATAATAATTATAAAAAGCAAAACAGGAGATATATTTTGATCATTTTTCCCTATTCTAAATTTCCACTGTTATGTTGGTCTTAAAAAAAGTATTTCTACCCTTTCCCTTTTTAACTTCATATTGCGGCCCGCGAGAAATAGCTAGCCTCCCCAGAGACCTGCTAGTGTTTAACGCTACACTTCTGAAAGAAAAAGATTTTTTGTCGCTAACATTTATTGACATTTTCATTAAGAGTATGACAACTCATTGTTTTCTTTGAATAGCAGTGCATGGTGGTCACACATCATACCAGACTGACATTTTCCGAGATGATTAGATCCCTTTTTTTATATAACACGTATATCTTGACTAAGAATTCATATCTATTTCTATTCTTATGAACTATTTGCCCTATTTCGTTGCAATAAACCGAATATGTCTCTTTTTAACGTAGATTTTGTGCATGTGACCTTTATTTTGGACACCAGAGTGTTGAAACATTTTTAATGTTTTTATAAAATTCACTTAATTCTAACCAATTAAAAAAATTATTATTGCAACATATTTTTTTATATTAATCATAATTTCAAGTGAAAGAAAACGGGAATAAAGTAACTACCTGTTGTCCATTTGTTGTGGTACGTACATACAGCATTAAAAATAATTAGTCCTTTTAACATCCAATCATGTTTTACCAAAGCAAGAAAACGATATTATAAACACTTATTGTGTACCGAGGGGTCCAAATATTAAAGGAACAAAACTATAAGACATCAGTAAGTTTAAACTGGCATTTTCTGTGTATATTACCTTCCAAAAACTACTTCATACCTCACTTAAAACATAAAAGAAAATATGTTGGAAATATTTCTCGATGAGAGAGAGAGAGAAAACGTTTCCCGTCTCAAATATTTTTGTTCCCTTCTTGAAAATGTTACTTCAACCTCAAGATACTTGAGAGACATTTTTCCTGTAATATCCAAGGGATAGAGGAAAAATTTGTCTAGCCATGTACATTCTTTTTCTCCTGTCTTTTGATGTATTCTTCTGTAAATTTTTTGTCTGCTACACTTGACATATACTTTTTTACACTTTTGCTTTATAAGCTCACCTATTGATTTTTACTTCTAACACATATCAATTTTTTTATAGATTCTGTAATTCACATGTAGTTTTAGGGAAGTACGAAAACTAATGCATTTAAAAAGCTTTACAGCTCTTAAGTTGTTATTTTATCCGAACAGTATAAAATGCATAATACGAGGTAGAATTCAAAAAGTTCCCAGACTGAGTTTATAACTTAAAAAATATTACCGATTAAATTGCTGAAACACGTCCTCCTTCTAAATAAGACCCTTAAGCAACAACACACTTTTGCCATCGCTTGTAAAGGTCATCGAAACATTTCTAGAATCCCTGTAGCCCTGTCATTTAATTCAGCCTACGATGCACTTTAAATTTCATCTGCGGATTGGAATCGACCTGAAAGCGACGAGTCAGTGCTGGAAATATTCTGAAGTCTTAAGGGACAAAATCAGGGGAGTAAGGAGGATATGGCAAAACAATTGTTTTCGTTTTCCCCCCATCGTTGTTTGAAACCTGTTCTTACGTACCGTCGAAGAAATCTTTTCAATGTTTTCAGCGATGCTGCGGACGTCAAGAGCGTTTGTCGTTTTCAATACTTTCCCTGTCTTCCCTGAAACGTCTATGCCACTTAAAAAGTTTTGTTCTCGATAATATATTACCGTTGTACATATGCTTCAGCACTTCGTAAATCTCCATAGCCCTCTACAAAATTTATAATATTCATTCTCTGCTCTACAAACTTCATTTCTTTCAACCACCAGTTAGTAAATGCATCCGCTTACAAAATACGACGGCATGGCGAGCCACCGACCACATGATTTAAGACAAATCACAATCAAAAGGCGGAAGAATGCAATAACACAGAAACTTTATCGTAGTCACTCTACTGCAAAATATTTCCACGTTTATATATTCAGTCCCGGAACTTTTGAATCTACCACGTATTTATTACGCGTATTTTTGCACAACGTGCATTATTGTATAAATAACTTGTGTAGGCAAAGGTTTTGATATTTGTCACAAACTTGCTTCGGAATTGGTAAGAAAAAAAGTATTATTCTTTATACTTTATTAGTTAATCCAATATTTTTGAATCTTCAATAATAAAATTAATTAAATATGAGATAAGGTTTGACTTAGCCCAGTTTTATCAAACAAAGGGGATAATAATAGTACTTATTTTGCAATCTCTATATAATAGACTTTTTAGATTTGTGTCCTCTGAATCATATCTGGTGAGATTTCTCTGACTTAAAAAACACTTCAACGAGGGCTTTTTTTAAGTAAGGTCCATTGGCGCGTATCGTGTCCTAGTTCACACGTACACCGCTACGAGTCTCTGCTTCATGGGACAGCATCATTTGCGAACACACTCACGCCATTTCCAGCTCTGTAGCAGTCGAGTAAGCTTCCCTGTGCGTCTTTAAAATGTTTAAGGTGATTTAATCGCCCGCCAAGGGTGAGATACGGTCTGTTATCCGTTTTTTGACTGCGAGAAACATGTCGGCTGCAAGCATCCATCACTACGTAACAGAAGTTTTTGGCACTGTAGCAAAAAGTGATAGCAAAGTTCGAAAATGGCTCAGGAAGTTTAAAGATGGATAAACAAGCGTCCATGACGAAGAACACTCAGACCGGCCCTCTGTTATCACTGATGATCTGTTGCAAGCAGTTGAATCTGTATGACAAGCAAGACTGTGTTTGAGGTACCGGAATAGGTACCTCAAACACAGTCTTGGCGGTCAACGCATCAGCGAAAACGAAGACGGGAAAGCGGACCTGAACTCTTGGCAGTCCGACCAAGTGGCAGACTTCTTTGAAGAGGGTTTTCAAAACTTAGTTCTAAGGTATAACAAGTGCATTAATAAACTTTGCAATTGTGTAGAAAAATAGGCAAAATGTGTACAATCCTTAAAAAAAGGTTTCTTGAAACAAAATATTGTCGTTATTTTTTAAAAACAAACGGACCTTACTTAAAAAACAACTCTTGTGTAACGCCAATTTTATTCTTCTACCCCTCGTATCTCCTCTTTCTTCCTATCTTTTCTCTAACCTTACACAACTTGAGGGGGAAGAGAATAGCACCCACAAACGAAATCGTGTGATGAGCATTTTCGTTTCGCCTCTCCTTTTCGCACCACCTTCCTCTTGCACACCATAACCGCTGTTACTTCTTCGAGTGAAGCAATAAATAAAGTTGTTCAAATTGGAGTCTATCTCTCCCATATGACAGACATTTGCTCTCCTGCTGTAGCAGAGACTTATCTTTCATCGACCGGCTCTTAATCGTTATTTATTCCAGGTACCCTTCTACTTAAATAGTAATGATGATTTGCGTACATCACGGTACCTTCACAAAGCGAGGTTCCCATGTCAAAATATCACAATTAAAATTCCGCTGAGGTTAAATAAAGGAAATGCAATTGAAAAATTACTATATAGTCAACAATGTATTTCAAAGCATTTAAGAGAGGGAGTGAATATTAACGTCGCACTGTTCAGCTACTAGAGGACTTTTGGTGAAGGACTGTGATGGACCATGGTCAAGTAACGTGGATGACACCTGAGCTGGAACCTCCCTCTCCTAAGTACCACACCACACCAACGGGAGGACGTTTCAGCTCTCGACAGATTTAATGTGCATTGCTGCCCTACACGGAGGTTCTTTAGTGGTACTGAGCTTGAACTCAGGATATTCCTGCTATGATCCTATACCTTGACCACTAGGATACCTCAGCCCTCAAAGCATTTTTAAGAATCATAAGTAATATCTAAATTTAGCTAATAATATTTATACTCCATAAATTCGCGCTCTATCAATCATCGGGCATTGTTAACGTCATCAAAATACAACAAATTAAATGGACAGGTCACGTTGTGTGAATGGACGAAGACTGCACCACTAAAATAAAAAAAAGATGTGTGTGCTTGTGACCACACGTTAGAAGGGATAACTTCATCTTCTGTAATGCTATTTTTCAGGGATTAATTAGGTGAATAAAAAACAAAGGGATATTAGTAGTGTCATATAAAAGTATTTATTCATATGTCTGTACTCATTAAGTAATATTTTTTTGCGAAATGTATAATCATGTTTGTGAATTAATTATATTTTAAGAAGGAAACAATAGGTTTATGGTAGCTGAAATAGGTTATAAATACTTTAGAATCAAAATTATTTAAATATCTAGAAAAAAACTCTGTCAAGCATTGTTTCGTACTTCTTCGTGCTTTCAATTGGATCATTTGACATAATTAAATTGAACTTTGATTTTTTAAAAAATCAACTTAAGGCTTTGATTTGTCTTTTGAAAAATCTACTTTAAAACCCCACTTAAAATCATAGGTAATTTGTTCAGAGGACACGATCTGGCTTTGAGAATTTTGGTTGTAATTCAACAATATTCAATTCTATCCATGAATTAATTTAAGCAAAGGGATAGTAAGACAGGTAGTTGAGTGGGAAGAGAGGAATCTAGGTTAAAACTTTTAATAAAAAAAATATTGTTTAAAAAAAAACCACTATAAAAAGCAGGCTTTTATAGTGCGAATCAAACAAAAAAGTAAAAAAAAAAATAATTCTTAATATAAGAATTAAATGATTAACGAGAAAATTAATGTCATTGGTATAAAAGCGTGGGGGTCTCTATATTTATTGTTATGGTTTCTTACTAGTTCTATTACAAAATGCTGAGTTAGTGTAAAAATGTAGTACAAAACACCCCACGCTTTTATCCCAATGACATTAATTTTCTCGTTAATCATTTAATTCTCATATTAAGAATTATTTTTTTTACTTTTTGTTGGATTCACACTATAAAAGCGTGTGTTTTTAGTTTTTTTTTTCAAACCATAACTTTTTTTAGTTCGATTTACAATAAAAAGCCTGTTTTTTAGTTTTCAAAACTATAATTTATCCTTGGTTGAATTTTTATCTTTGAGTTTGATATTTGGGGCCAGAATTATGTGGCTCCTGGAATTAGTCTTGCTCTTCAATGGATATTAATTAATTAATGGATCTGAAGGGTATTTATTCTCTCCGTTAACGGGGCCTCCGATAAGTCCCATATCATTATATTTCAAAGATTCCGTCTCTATAGATAAGAGTCTAACTAATAGAAGTGTGTGAAGAAAAAATATTGAATGTCAATTGTATTATCACCTTTTAAACGCATTGCTATAATATTAATAGGTATCATCACTTCAAAACATACTGCTTTAACAAAATAAAAAAAATTAGCAGTTATCATCTTTTAAACGCATTTCTATAATGTTAATTCGTGTCATCACTTCTGAACGTATCGCTTTATAACAAATAATAAAAATATTTAGCAGTTAGATCATAAATTATTTTTATTCACATGCTCGAGTCTTTTTTTTTATTTATTAACCAGAAGCCTATTTTGCGGTTTCAATGTTTCACCTTAATCTTTTAGTTGCTAAATCTGGAATTAGTTCTAGAAAATGACTGGAATTATTTCAAATGTGAAAATGGTTTACGCAATTAGTCGCCAAATCGAGAAACGATATAATGAATTCGCCAAATCGAGAAACGATATAATGAATTATCGCTAAATCTCGCAAATCCTTAAAATTCTTAATTATTAAAATTCTCATCACAGGACGACAATGAAACAAAATTATGAAATTATTGTATCGTCATGGGTCCTTGATAAGTGTGCGAAATTTCGAATTAATCTAACCTTTTAAAGTGGGTAAAAATCGAGTCGAAAGATTCCATTACATACAAGTGAAACTTATAAAAACGTGTTAAAAAGGGATTTAATCAGAAAATTATATCAAATAATCTCTAACTTATACTAGCTCTTTTGTCATTGCATGGCAGTTTTGTACAAATGAATCTGGTGCTACAGCAAGATAAGTCTTCTTAATTATATTTTATTTTCTTTTGTGTTTAAATTATTTAATGAAACTTTTTCTTAATACCTGTATACACTGCGAAAAACGGTATTCAGAACGGAGTACAAAATACTCACTTTTAAATACGTCACACACTCAAAATAGCTCCGATGCAAACATACTCAAATTTGAGAATAGCCCATTCTCATCTTTGGCAACTACTACGTACTCAAAACTAACTGTAAACATCACATACTCATTTTTGAACCTGTTACTGGGTCAAATTTGAGAATATAACAGCTAAAGGAGAGTAACGCACTTATTTATGAGTATTTAAGGGTCAAGTATGAGTTTTATGTTATTTATTTTGATACTGTTGTATCCAATACGAATTTTAACATAAAAATATTCATCAAATCATATTTAAAGGGATCTAAATATGTGATACTTAAGTTGTAAATTTCATTTTTTTCCATCTTATATATTATTTAATTTACATTTTATGAAGTTTTTACCACTTAACTTCGAAAATCTAAATTCTTTTTGCATTTATTGTGTTATAAAAAGGTACTTGCGTATCATCGCAAAAGTGCCAACGTTCAAGATAATTCGCCATGTCTCGTGCGCGTTGAATTAGCAACCATGTACTTTGTTTTATATAATGTCGCCAATACCAACAAAAATTTTACTTTAAGAAGAAAAAATACAACTATTATTTGATCAAAAACTTTGTTTCTTCGAACTTATACCTCAGATTTAAATCTTTGAAAATAACAAAAATAGATTCGATGAAATAGTTAAACAAATTTGTAAGCATTTGAACTAGTTCCAGAAGTAATTTGGTTTATTAAAAGTTATATTTATGTCTCTAAAAGAATTATATTGTTTCTTTTTAAAATCCTATACAAGCAGAAAATTAACTTTATTTAAATTCAGTTTTTCAATAATAAGTTATTAGAAATATCTTGGAAACATTAGGATGAATAACAGATTTTATATAGTAAAAATTTCAAAACAAAGTAAGAAAGAAATAGTTTTTTACATATTATGTAACGAAGAAAAAGCCTTTTGACTAAAATAACACTCATTAGGCCCAGGTGTGTGTGTAAGTACTTTTTTATGAATTGTTTTGTTAAAACAGAAACACATTCATTCAGATGAAATATAGAAAAATGCATTGCAATATATATTAGAAATTAAGCTAGTTTTTTATTCACATCAACTGATTTTATACTCTAATATCACCAAAGAAAACAAATATTATTGTTTTGTAGTTAATGTTTTTTTAATCAAAAATTAAAATACTTAAAAATTTCAGTCCTTAGAAGAATGTAAAAACAACTAAAACAGTAGAACCATAATCCAACATACAGCATTTTATTTTCAATGCCTTTTTTTTCTCAATGATTCACTGTGAACAAGAAAAATTAAACATACCAAAATCATATTTTTGAAATATTTATTCTGGAAATTGGGCACACACACACACATATCATACATTAAAAAATAAACAATAATATAAGTGAGATTTTTGAAACAACATACCTTCATCTATAAGTTTAAAAAGTATGATTTTCTAAATATTACACATGAAGGCATGTATTTTTTTTGAAGTTCACATGTATAAAAACTACTGTTAAAGAATACCACACATTGGAACAATATATATATATATATATATATATATATATATATATATATATATATATATATATATATATATATATATATATATATATATATATACATATATATATATATATATCAGTACACTACACACCAAATATCTTTTAGGCATGGTCTTGAAATTGCTGCAAATAAGATTTTGGTATCCAATAGTTTTCAATCTAAGATGATGGTCTCGCAATAAGAACTCAACATGAAAATAGTTTAAAAGAATGGCTTATTACATTATGAAGCAAAAATGTAAGTACTTTCTGTAGAAAACCAATTAGAAAAATATAAGTGCCAGGATTTAAAAAACAGAACCCAAGGTATTTAGAAATACCAGGAAAAATTATGGAAATTGGAATGTGAGGAAAATGGAAAAATAATAACTGCATTTAAAAGCGTGGGGTACTTTATATCAATTGTTATAATTTCTTAATAGTTCTATTCTGTAATACAGAGTAAGTGTAAAAATGAAGTACAAGGAACCCTCACGCTTTTACCACAATGACATTAATTTTCTAGTTAATCATTTCATTCTTAGGTTCAGTCCCAGGAGAGCCCACACCCGTGGCGACAAACCAAGAAAGTGCCAAGCCAGAACGAGATGGCGGCAAGTGAATATAGCGGAACAAGGTGGATCGTAATGAAAATATATTTAAACAATACAAAAATTAATCAAACGTATTTAAGATGAAAAAAAGCAGTTACTTTCTTACTGCTGATCTTTTCCGAGTGGAAGGTACAGAATCACATCGTATTTTAACAAAAAGCCTTGAAGGCCTCATCGTTAAGAGAATAATCATGGGAGCGAGGCCATAAATATTCTGCGAGGTAATGGTCGAATATACCCATTCGAAATCTCCGTTCAAATCCATCCAAAACAGCACTCTTTCGTTTGTATAATTCCATTCGCTCATTACATTTAAAGCATTCATAATCATCAAAGCAATCAATCTTTCCTTCCTTCATACACCATTCAATCGATTTTTTCTTACATTTCGCATTCAACAGAGTACAAAATTCGAAAGTACATCCACTCACACACGTGCCATACTTCCTGTCCAGTGCCCAACAACAAAATGACGCAATTTGGAATGCCCGCTGACAAAATACAAAAATTCCAGCAATAGTTAGGTTTACCATACATAATATATCAAAGTAGAATTACTAAGATGGTGCAATTATCGCCAACCAAAATAATTTGCTCCAAGGGTGTGGGCTCTCCTAGGACTGAACCTATTAAATTTATGGTTTTTCATGTACGCCAGACTGAACAGATTTCAGTACTTACGTATCATCAAAACAATCGCCAATTCTATTAATAATTCGCTGAATTGACTACTCCAATTGGAATTGGTACTTACGTCTTATTGGTGACATTATATGAAATGAAGCACCTAGTTGCCAATTTTCAGTGTGTCATCGGGGTTGCCAACTTGATGAGTTATTAATAGAGTTGCCAATTGATGCGATATTTCATGAGTACCCTGCAATTTCCTGTGTTGTACTTGCTGAATTGGCAACCAGGTGCTTCGTTTCATGTAATGTTGCCAATAGGTTGCAATAATATATAAGTAGGGGAAACCTGTGTACCTAGGGCCAAATTTTTTCAATGCACAAAAACAGAGCCCCTAGTCTGTTTAAAAATGTGAAACTGACATGCACTCATCATTATACTAACTAACATCCAATTGTAAATATAAGTACTTAAAATATTAAATTCTGTGAAATAGAAGGTTTTAAAAAAATTCACAAATGGCCCTAAGTACAATATCATTGTACCTAGGGCCTTTCCCTGAAAGTTAGGTTTCACTCTGTAATCAATAGAAAACGAACATACATGAATTTAATGAACTAAACAATATCAGCTAATACATTGATTTATCATGTAACCATTTAAATTGCAATGTACCAAATTATTAATGAATTGTACGTATTTTCATCCAACATTTAAGTTAAAAAACTGGTTCCAAAAGTGAGCTTCATACATTATCGTTCTGAAGCATCAACAGATTGTGGTTTAGGCAATTTGAACACAATATTTCTGTTGCCAGTTTTATAAGTTTCTTCTTTATCATAAAGAAACTTATGTGAACGTGCAATATTCTTCAGAAATTTAACACTCTTGTGTTCTTTTTTAACATCTATTACTTCTGCCATATATAAATGATTAGTTTTTTGCCTTGTATTTTTTAAACAAAAATCCCCTTTTCAATAGTATCCCTTACATCAGTTACTGTAGAATTTGCATCATCAGTGGAATGTGAGAATCTTCAATATCTGATAATTCTTATATTATATGCATTAGGTTTTGACCATTTTATTCAGTCAGGATTCCTAGGTATCTAAAAAAGTTAAGAATTTATAATTGCTCATTAAGAGAAAAATTGATAAATTAAAAATTTAATTGAAATATCGTAAAAATCTGATTCAGAATTATATTATTTTTATAACTTTAAAAAATTGGGGGGTGTTAATTAAATGAATTCTTATGTTTGTATGAACAAAATAATAATCCTGAATAATAACAATAATGGTAGCTAACATATTTTTTGTAAATCAAGCATGTTGAAAGTTTCAGAGCAAAAGATACACTCCTCTCATTTTAATAACATCCAATAATAATAAAAAACTTGACTAAATCAAAATGGTTCGCATAATTAAGACCATTTTCCTCTTTTTATCATGAAAACTTTTTCAATAAAATAATAACATAAAGAATATTAATTGCAATTGTACCTAGGTACAAGGCAATTATGTAGCCCCAGGTACAAGATTAGGTAATTTTATACAAATTTCTTCTGCAGAAAACCCACATGGAGAGAGGATTTATTTAAAGTATTTTTAGTAAATGTTACAAACAAAATTATGTACAAGAAAAAAATTCAAAGCGAAATGTTTGACTTACTTTGTACAACAACAAAAAGAGATGAACTACAGAACTTTTTTTCGGACTATGTAAAATGTTTTACATTTATAACTAACCACCGCTTTCTTTTCAAAAATTTCAAAATGAATGTCAAAGTAGGAATTTGTGTTCCCACTCACCCAACTGAGTAATAAAACTTAGAACTAAATATTATTCAAATAAAATGGGGCTGGCCCTAGGTACACAGGTCTTCCTTACTCAGATTTCTTATGTTTTTTACTCGTATACAACATGCCTTCATACAAGAGTTTTTGTACCAAAGCTGTATTAATTTTTGGTACTTACATATTATCGCAACTTTATTGTTAAGATTATATGAAATGAAATACATGGTTGTGTAAATTTAGCGTGTACAACACATGGAAGATCAGGATCGCCAACTTGGTGAAGTATTCTGAACGTTGGCATAGTTGCGATAATATGTAAGAACCTAAATTTTCTCTACCTTCCTTTAGGACCAGTTGATTTTCCCTGTTAAGCCTAACTCCATTTCAAAATTCATGTAAAATCCTTGCTCTAATAACATATCCCAAAAAATTTATGGTTTATAATCATTCCATAAGTTCCAGATCATACAGCCATGATCACGAGACTTAGAAAAGGGAAGATTTTCAGATCAAGAAATTCTCTTCACGGTTATGAGAAAGAATCAAATGATGAAATGTGTAACAGCAAGTATGATTCCTCTACTGAAATCGATTCCAATTTAGAAGAGGGAGACACTGTTGAAAATAAATGTTTTAGATAGAGAGAAGCAAAAACATTTGGGAAGAACGTAATTTTAAAGGAGGCAACTGGTTCACATCTTATCCACTTTCAGATGAACTTTTGAAGGCAAAAAAAAATATCGCTGGAACAATAAGCGAAAAAAAAAATTCCAAATTTTTTTAATTTAAAAAACAAAGTTTACTCATATATGTTTAGTTTTAATAAGATAAAGGTTTTTTAAAAAATTAAGATCCAGTGAAAACATCGCACTCGTTCACGACTAGACTAAAGGAGTGTATAAATAATGTACTGAATGCCCTTATAAAAAAGAACTGAAAAACTAAATTTAAGAGTGAAAAATGTAATAAACATAATGTATTTCCTACTTTTCTTTCTTTTTTATACAAATTTTACGGTATAATCAGAACGTAAACATCCTTGGCAAGATACCCAGAGCAAGAATTTTAGGCCCTTTTTCTCGCGTGAATGATGCAGGGTTATAAGATAAATTAGTACTTACATATATGGCAATAATTGTTGGCAATACCAATTTCGCATGTGTCATGTGCGCTGAATTGGCAATCATATGCTTCATTTCATGTAATGTCGCCAAAAGGTTGTGATAATATGTAAGTACTGATAAATCCAATTTAAACAATGTAGATCAATTATTAATTAGACAAAATATTCATTAAATATTAGTAATCAAGAACATTTAATATTTATATGTAATGTCCAAAAATAAAAAGCATTCTTGAAATATAGATTACATTCAATTTTACTAACTAATTTAGCTCATTCTGTAATTTCTGTTCAGTAAATTTTTATTCTTTCAATATTCGAAAATGAGAGTGAAAGGAATCATAAAGAAAGTAGATTGAAATTGTTGAAGCTCCTTTAAATAATTTTTTATGAGAAATTTAAACACTTTTTCCATAAATTTACTAATAAGCTAAAAAAATTCTTTAAAACTTACAAGAAACTAGTCTCCTAAAAATTATAGTTAACAAAAACTAAAAAACACACTTTTATAGTTAATCGAACTAAAAAGGAAAAAATAATTCTTAATATAAGAATAAAATGATTAGAGAGAAAATTAATGTCATTCTGATAAAAATGTGGGGTGCTCAATACCAATTGTTATAATTACTTACTAGTTCTATTGCGAAATGCTGAGTTAGTGTAAAAATATAGAACAAAGCACCCCACGCTTTTACCACAATAACATTAATATGTAATTTCTCATTAACCATTTTATTCTTACATTATGAATTATTTTTTACTTTTTAGTTTGATTAACTATAGAAGCGTGGGATTTCTTTGTGGGGGGTTAGAACTATAATTTATTTTTCATTTTTTAGTTCGATCTACAATAAAAGTATGATTTTTTAATTTTTTAAACTATCATTTATTTATTTCCATTTTCAAAGAAAGTGAGCAAATGTCTATATTATAATAAGAAATTACTGACATGAGTGTTTTCGCTTTAGAGTTGCAACTTAATCTTTTAGTCACCAAATCTGGAAATGGGAAATCGTTAATCGTCATGAACCTTATCAGGGCAATGGAACAAAATTATTGAATTGTCATCAGTACTTGACAAGTGTGCAAAATTTCGAATTAATAAAACCTTTTCGAGTGGATAAAAATATAGTTCAAATATTCCGTTACATACAGGTGAAGCTTATAAAAGAGTAAAAACATTAATAATTGAAAACGAAAATATATTTTGTAAACTTGCCTTTTTCAAACCATGCAAGGCATTTTAGAGTTCAATATGAAAGTAAAGCTAAAATATTATTAAGATGATCAACCGTTCTCCTTTTATAGGTCCTGTCCTTCCCCGAAAAGTATCCTCCTTTTTCAATATTTTAAAACAGATCTTTTAATCTCTGTATTCAAACATGAACCAAACATGTTTCCAATATGTCAAGGAATAGTCTGAAACAAATATCACAGGAAATAACAGTTTTCAATGGTGTTTTTTGACTTCATCGCAAGTAAATTGGGCAGATATAGAAAACTGTGTTGATTTTTTTATCAAAAGAAATGCCTGATTTTAAAATCATTGACAATGGTCAGTTTGATGACTGAATGTATATTTAAATTATAATAAAAGTGAAACAATTTGAAAATCAACATACTGAAATTGATAAGATGGGTTGAAATACTTAACCATTTCAAAAATAAACACATCCCATAAGAAAATTTAGTTATTCTTTTTTTTAATTTACATTGTGCTGCCCTGGAACTAATGCACCAGTTGAGTCTTTTCAGTTCGTAATTTATGGACAAGTCAGGAATTAAGGTTGAATGCTGATATTTTTTAGCTGCAGTACTTACAGTAAAGATAAAAGATAATTTTTTCTCGAAAATTTCCGATAAATTAGAAAATAATATTGAGAAACGAAAAAAAAAAGCATTTTTGATGAATTAATAAAATGTTTCATATATTTACGTAACATTTTCTTAAATTTTTCGTTCTCCTTTTCATTGTAAAAAACTGGTCACCTTAAAATTATTCCAAAGTAAAAAAATTATTTGCCTGAATAATTTAAACAATATGACTTATTATGAATCTAGTAAATCACATTACATTTATAACACTAATCCACCAAAATAAGGTAAATATTTATCCCATTAAATTTTTCGTTCAAAGGCAGTTACTTAAGAAATACAAATGAGAACATTTAACTCAAAAATCAAAACAATCTAGTACTCATGTGTTCTTCCGCGGGTAGTGTGGTAGATGCGAAAAATAGTTCGGAAGATTTATGAGAGCTAAATTTGTTGTTGAACCACAATTTTTAAAATATGTGTAGCCGGTATATTAAAAGAACTTCTGTAATCCTAAATATCTTTTTAAATTTGTTTGAGAGTGTTAACTAACCATTTTTTTGGATTTTGAGTACATGCAAGGTTTTATATTCGATAAAGCCATGTGATCAAACCTGATACAAATACTCTCACTTCAAAATGAGTATAACTTTGTGTTCATTTTTGAGTATGTCTTTTTTCTCCGTGTACTTAATTTTGTTATTTTAAATTTTTAATTGTTTTAATTTTCTTTTTAGACTCAAAGTATATTTAAGTAATGTGATTAATAGAACTTTTTGCTCATTGCTATTCTAATTCATTTACAAAAACAGGTTTTTATTCTTAAATTCACTGCAATATTGCTAATGATAATTATACTACTTACTTAGTTCTATAAAAGTTTGTCCTTATAGTGGTTAGCGATGCTGACTACTGTGCTGTAGATACAGGGGTTCGAATCCCGGAGAAGACATGGATGTTTGTAAATGTATAGTGCCTGCGCGGCATGGGGGTACTCTAAATAGCCGTCGATCCACAACGCCTCTCGTGAGGTTGGTGGAAGGGGAAGAGAGGTGGGAGGCCTCTGACCACCCCAGAGTGCTCTCCCTCCAAATTGGGGTGGAATCAAGCCAAATAGTACTGTCACATATAAGGTGCTCAAAGCTACGCCTAACGATAGGCGTCACTTAGCCCTTTGACATGATGAATTTCGTGGGCCTCGATCTGGCCTTTGTCGATCAGGTGGCATTGGTAACAACAACAACAACCACAAAGTTTGTCCTTTTCCTACATTTTGTTTAATCTTAGTGTAGGATTTCTCTCCCTCTCTCTCTCTCTCAGCCTATTTTTTAAAAATATTACATGTTTTATTTTCATGCTTCAACTAGGATTAGAAAAAACCCAGCATTCATTTTTATAGAAAAGGGTGGGGGAGCCCACTTTTAACACGGAGCTAGGTACTTTACTTTTACGGCGTATTGGAAGGGGGACAAACTACCTCTTTTCAGAGAGGCGGGGGGAGGAGGAAACTCCCATCCTTTTCTTTTTAGCAGTATGTATGTCACAGACGACCATGTAGAGTAATATTTCGACTCGAGGTGAAAAAAGCCGATAGAGTGTTACAAATCCGAGCGTGACGTTCATTCATGTTCACTCTCCAGCAAAATGCACCAACAGAAGTTATCACTTCAAAAATAATTCAATGCCCAACCAATTGGCACACAAAAAAAAACAGGTCAAATCTTAGATGGATTGATGGACTAAGAATCGGAGAACACTAGCAGAAAGAAGGCTGGCCGTGAAAAGGCTTCTTGAAAAGGCCAAAGACAACCCTGGGCTGTCGAGCTACTCAGGAAAGAAAGGGATTTATACTCCAATGGTCTTACTTCTTAATAAATCTTTTTTAGCAATCACACTGAAGGAAAATTTTAATGTTCAGTGATCCATTATCAAAAAATACTTCCACCATACCCAATGAAAAAAGAAATGTATATAGAGCTAAGTAATAAATATTGATCAAGCAGTTAATATATCAAATTATTTCTGATGTAGTTCATCAAATGTACAGGAATGAACATTGAATATCGTTAAAAACATAAAATGAAGAAAAGTTATTCAAACATCAGTTTACTATAAATAACAATATTTCTCATTTACTTGGAATCGACATACAATGTGAAAAGTTTTTTTTTCATGATGGGACTGTTACAGAAATTCTGCGTTTTGTGAAGCTGCTTAGGTTAACAAAAATCTTTTCAACCACAAACATATTCTTCAATCTCTACAAATAGGAAAACATTCTTCAGGGTAATATCCATTTTCACATAAGAATATATTGAATAAAAAAGGATTTTTTTCGAATAGAAAGATCGTTTTTCTCACCTGTGAAAACAGAAAGAAAGAACGAAGAAAAAAGAAAGGGCAAGGGAAAAAAGCAAGCTTTTTCTCTTAATGCAAAAAGAAGGAAAAAAAAGAGTAAAACAAGAAAAGTGGAGGAATATTCAAAAAGAGAGGATTAAGAAAAATTCTTCTTTTATCTAAAACATCTTTCCTCAACAAAATGGCGTAAAAAAGCCATTATAATGAAATAAACTAAATAATTGAAAATTTAAATTTAATTTTATAAAATTCTAGAGTTATCTGTATCGATTTTTAAAAGATAGTGCGAAGTAAACAAAAAATTGCGTAAACACTAACTCATGTGAAATCAGTAAATTACTTGAAAGGAAAATTTACGCCTTCAGAAAGAAATACTGGTATTTAGAATTTTAAAAATAAATAAATAAGTAAGACAAGTACAGGATTATATTTAATCTCCGTAATGTTTTTAATAAGATTAAAAAAATAGTAATGCATTTATTTTATTTTTAAAGAAAAAATTAAATTACCACTACAAGGGTTACTCGAACTCTAATCGCGCGTTAACTGTACATTGTGTAACTGAGACAAAAAAAAGAATTACCGAAAGTGCTCGCATTACTTTTAAAATCATTTGTGTACCTCCGCAGTTTTCAGGCAATGTTACTGTAAAATCAAAAAAAACCTTATCTGTAGATATATATATGTAATAAATATGATTTAAAATGGTATTTTTTATTCTTCCGCTTATCTTCGGCATTAAGGTTTCCTATAATTCAATTTCTCAACGTGGAGATCGAGTCTAAGATTTCTTTTATAGAGTCCCAGTATTCTTTTATCTAATTTATATTTTAAGGAAATCCCGGGATGAGTTTTTAAAATCAAATTTTAGCTGTTTTTGTTTAGTAAAAATATTTATATATATATAATCGTGTGTGGAGCGTAATAGCATAATTTGGGTCAGATGTAATAATAATAGATTAATCTACAAAATGTTTTAACAATTCATTCTTTAATCAGAAAGAGGATTCTAAGAAAAGTCCTTTTCTCTATACTTTTCCAAATTTTTGCAACCCTCTATTTTTATATTTAAACTGAAAAATATAAGTATACTAAAGTCTCTCTCTCTCTCTTGTTCAATGAATAATTTAATACAACCCGCGTTTATTGAATGCGACATTCGTAAGTTTACGACACGTGTGCATCCGTGTGCATGCGCGTGCGTGCGTGCGTGTGTGCGTACGTGCGTGTGCATGTGTGCGTACGTGCGTGTGCATGTGTGTACGTGTTCTTTAAAACTTAGTTACGAATACTAAGTTTTAAGGAACAAATGTTCTAAAAAAGTTTTAGTTCTAAGGAATGCTTGTCTCACTTCCTTCCCTGCGTTCATTTAAGCCCGGTGTTTTGCCAGGTTATTTTGTGATTCCTAGAAAAAGAATATATCAATAGCTTATACGGCCTTAGCTTTTTATGAGTTTGCTTTTCGCTTAGGAAATTGTAAATAATTGAGTTTTGCGATATTTGGAAAAGAATTGATTGGTTTAACGTTTCTGTAGGATAATTGAAAAGTATGTCTGATTTGCGTCTTCTTATTGTCGGTTATCTGATTTTTTTTCTCTCAAATCATCAAACCAACAAACTATTCTCTAAGAGCAACTACGCAATTTCTTAAAATAACTATTACTCCCAATTTCATTTTTAAACACGTCTCTCTCATTATACACCATTTCTATTATAGTTCCGAGGGGTATAGGTATCGGATCGTGGCTTGCCTTGTCACGAGTTCGAGGCCTATAAATTTCCCAATTAGAGACCAAGTGGAGACTCTGCTCGATCTTTTACGATTTGTTTTCAAATATGTAAATAAAAGTTCGAAGGTTTTTCTTTTTCATAACGGCATCTCGTACAAATATTGGGGCTGCGGCAGCCCAGTGGTCACGGTATCGGACCATCGTAGGCATGTCATGAGTTCGAGCCTAGTACCACTAAAGACCCGCCTCGTAGGGCAGCGATGCACGTTAAATCGAATGTTTTTCGCTAGCTGAAACATACCCCTCCCGTTGGTGTGGTATCGTATTTTGAGTGGGAGGTGCCAGCTCAGGTGTCATCCACGTCACTTGACCATGGTTCAAAATTACGTGATCCATCACCAAAAGCCTTCGTATAGCTGAAACAGCGCGACGTTAATATTCACTCACTCACTCACTCGAACAAATATTAATCAATAACATACACGCATTTATATTAAGAATAATAAAGATGAAATCACTTAATAGAATCCATTAACCACAAGTGGAACATTTTTTTAAAAATGCTAATACTTGTTTTTCATAATCATGAAATATTTATAATGAAGTAGTAACTCCATAGCAGATGCGGAAGGTACAAAACAAGTAACTACATTTACTGCTATAAGTAATCCATCTAATTCTAATTTCAAACTCATTTTGTTGTTCTAGACGTAAGCTGAGGACCTTTACAGTGTGTACCATATTCTACAAACTTCCATTGAATCTTGACATATTAACGTTAACCTTGAATCAAGACTAGAACTCACATGACATGACAGAAACAGCGTTTGCTAGAGTTCCTGACAATGATCTCTCGGCTACAGCTACCAAAGTAACATTTTGACAGAAGAAAAGAATAATTTCTCATGTTCATTTTTAGAGAGTATGAACAAAATAAACATTAAAACTATTTCTCATGTAAAATTTTGAAGTATATATCATTAGTTACATGTCATCCTCTTCTGATACGAAAAGCTAAAAAGAAATTATAATAAAAGAATTTTCTCGTGTTAAAGATGTGAACAGGTCAATTATTTTCCTCCATACAAGGTGTAACACAAAGAAAGCGAGACTAAGTGTGTAGCTTGAAAAAGAGTGGAGTTGGAAACAACTGTTTTGGTTAAATTATCCTACATGTCTCTTCTATCCATGGGGCCAGTTTCGCCTTAATCGATCTCACCAAGTTGGTGAACATTCCTGCGTCGTTGAGTGAACACGAGTAAAAACTGCGAAAATGTCACATCGAACCAACATCAAAACTTAAAAAGAAATCAGCCACGAAAACATTTCAAATATTGACCGAGGCTTGTGGAGATAAAACTTTGTCTCGTGAAAGAGGATGAACCTGCTGGGCATCCAATGTCAGCGATTGCAGACCAAAACATATCCAAAATTTGTGATATGAGTAGGAAAAAAAAAAAGAATGAAAAAAACAAAAAATCGAGTGAAGAAATTAAAAATTTTAAAAGTTACAGGCTCTCTCTCTCTCTCTGATGAAGTGGGAGGGGCGGGTTATATAAAAAAAAAAGGGCGCGCCCTGCCAGTCAAGATTGTAACCCTCATAGTAATTTTAAAAAAAATAATTCTTTATCCAAAAAAATGCTGCTATCATTCAAACTTTGAAGAATAAAAAAAAAAATTTTTTTTTCTTCGAATAGCGACTGTTTGAAATAAAAAGAATTTTTACCAATTTTCTTGACTTTTCAGAATTTTTTTAAAAATAGTGTAAAATGATATTTTAGTGCAATTCTAGTTTCGGCAATAGAGTATTGTATCAGGAAGGCTCACATCAAATTTCAAGTAAATTGCTTTGTAGAATTTCAGATATCATGACAAGAGTCTCGAAAAAAGTATTTTCGAGAAAAACGCTTTTAAAGTTTCGGATCAAGTTACGCGTAGACTAAGCCATACAATAGTACTTTATACTTACATCTGCGATTCCAGCTCCATTTATTGTACCTTCCTCTACTTCAAAAGACTCATTTTCCAAAGTTCTTTCTTTCAAATGAGCAGTTCTAACCTCCTTTGATGCGTTAGAAGCTCGTATTTCTGAGCGCTCAATCCTGATATTCTCACGTTTAACGACGAAGCCATGAGCTTTTGGGCTGATTTTAATTCCCAAAAGGGTCAACATTTTTAAAATAGGAAGGAAGCCTTCATTAAAAATGCAAACTGCTATAAAAGTTGCAATTTCATTTGTGTGTGTTCCGGCATGTATATGTTTAAATGCTAAAACCCATATTAATATGAATTCAGAGATTTAATATTATTCAATTCTTACTATTAGATCACACTCGCTATTTATTTATCCTGGTTGAATTTTCAACGTTAGTAAAATGCATTTTAAAGCGCTCAATTGAGCCGAAATTTTATATACATGATTATTTTGGATAACAATACAGTAAATTAATTATAATTAATAAAAAGTAATTGATTAAAACTAATTATTTGAAGAATTACAAACACGGCCACGTTGGCATCATTTTTGGCGACTCGTGTCAAAACTTAAAAAGGTTTTTTTCCTCACTTTTTAAAGCATTCAGTTGAACTGAAATTTTATATACACGATTGTTTTGGATGACAGTACGATACTTTAATGATAATTAATAAAAATTAATTACCACTTAATGTTGTGATTCTGTCATATGTATTTACATATTTATAAAATTTTAACTATTTAATAAAAAGTAACTAAAAAAAAAAAAAATTGTTGATCTAAGTAGGAATTGACTTAATTTTTTTAAATTACTTGTTTTGGGTTATTTAACCTAAATATCTACTCAGCAAGCGATGGAACATGATCGCAGGTATACGGAGAATGCATGTTGTCTATTGTTCGATTCGTTCCTACCGACCCAGTTTGTATACCGCGTCACTAAGATACCTGTATCTCAGAAAATAATTATAATTCAGAAAAATCCTCCTAATACATATTCTTAAATGTTTAAGCTTTGAAAATGTGTAAAAAATAATAATTGATTTAAAAATGAAATATACAATAAAATAAAGTAAAATAATTCCATTGTTTTTAATAAGATCATAAATAACTGAATTTTTCTTTTTTTTTAGTTTACGAGTCCGTAAGTACTATCAATAATTAAATTTAAGAGAAGAGTCATCTTTTCAAATAACTTGCTTTGAAACTATCAGGATGTAATATTTTTCTTTTAATGAAGCGTAAAAGTTAGGTGATATTATTTTCTGAAACCGACCTAAACTACATTAATTTTAACTAAATCAGTAAAGTACCAACTTTTGAGCAACATGACTGGTGCTGTGTGAAATAAGTTTTCTCTTTATGGAGAATCAAAGCTATGTGACATTTTTTTCTCAAATCCTGACTCTCCCACAGTGCCGGATTACTCATAAGGCGGAGTAGGCAATTGCCTAAGGACCCCGCGCTTTTTACGGGCTCATAGACCATTGCATGAGCTTTAGGAGAACTGGCTTAGCTAGGCCTGAGGGAACCCTGTATCAAAATTCCTTCGGGGCCCTTTTTTAAATATGGGAGACCTGTTAGTGGGACTGTAGGCATACATGGTGGGGCCCCTGTAGCTTGGAAACCCCTATCATTGATACGGCTGCTGCTACGCCCCTGTTTAGGAGTAGCATGTTGTGTAATAAAATAACTAGGCTACAGGACTCCGAGAATTTGACTACCTAGGGTTCTCCATGTCATTGAATCCGACACTGCTCCCTCAAGTTACGTTAATTTTAACTAAACCAGCAAAGTTCTTTGTCCGACTTGTGATTGCAATTAATAATACGGCTATGTAAGGTAATGTGAGTGAAAAAAGTCTTCATAAAATTGTGAAATTTGTAGTCACAGTAACTAGTGATGTGGTGGAGGATGTCAATTTTCCACATTTTTGAAAATGGGCTCGTTCTCACTTCACCAAGTGCAGGGGAATTTTTTTTATATTTTTCCTAGAATATATATGAGTCCACCTTTCACCCCATGCCCGATTACCGTTAAGAATCGGGACACCGTGTATATTAAACAGTTAAACGATTGTTGTTGTAAAGTTTTTCATTTTTTTTTTAGTTTTAAATTTCAAGTTTTGACCTAGAAAGTTTTCATTTCCTTATTTTCTATCGCTGAATAATCATGAGTAACAAAGCATTCGGACTTTCTTGTGTTCCATGCTGATACGAAAAAGCCATTTAACTTAAAGTACATTTATAATATGATCAAATAAGATACGATAAAGAAAAATAATTTTCTTTCTTTGTACAATGTCAAACAAAAAAGTTGAACATTTTTGCATATATTCTAGAATGAGAAAAATTATTTAGTTATTAACTTGCAATAAAAAATCTATTAAATATTTTAAATTCCTGCACAGCACAAAAATCGAATGAAAAGAAATTAAACGAAGGATTTAATAAGACATATTCTGAACAATATATCGTAATTCAGAAATAAATTTTTGTTTTATATGTTTTTTTTTCCTATTCGAGCCGGAACACGCTTTCTGAGAATTATTTTCTCATTATATTCAGAGCACAATTTTTTGTTCAAACTCTCGCCATGCCATACCATTTCAATCGCAAGCAAAAAATCAGCTTAATATCTCTTTTTTTAAAAATTATAAATGAATTAAGATTCAAAAAAGCATTAAAATTTTGAAAGTTTGAGATAAACATGTTTATATTAGCTTGTTTATCAGTTTAAATAATAATTAAATAAACATTTCAAGAAATAAACTCAGTCTGAAACGAATTAAATTTTATTGCTGATAAAATATTGCATGTGAAAAGAGACGATGTTGACCATTATATTCAATTTTATACTGATTGTCATCTTTTACGGTTATGAAGTACAACTTAGTCATGACGAAAAAAGGAAGATAAAATCTCTAATTCTCTGTGAAAAGGCATTCTTTTTCTCTTTATTAGTATTTATGTTCTGGTATCTTTTCTTTGCTCAAATTGTATTGTTCCCTAATTCAGTGCTTCTCAAACTTTCAATATTTACCACCCAATATGCAATCATAGTTTTCATCGCCTCCCCCTACATACAATAGCAATGTATTGAATTCAATAATACTATATACTTTGACGCTAAAGCTACAATGCAACTTTAACCTCTTAAATGCCACCGACATATATAAACGTCTCGCTCAACCAAAGCGTTAATTACCCCTGAAGTATATATACCTATTTTCGAAGTACGATCTTTTCTTTGCTCGGCTATCCATAAAAATATTCCGAAGGCTTTGGAACGCAATAAAAGGACCTTGACAGTGTGCGCGAAGGATTTACTTACTTCAGAAGATTTTCTTATTTTATCCTTTTTCTTCCCTTTCCCCCCCCATCCCCATACATCACATAAACGTGCCTACTTCGAAAACGGTGTCATTGGGTACCAAATCAAGTAATTTTTAATAAGCAGTTAAGGAATTATTTATTAACCGTACAAAATATCAAGATAAATGTTAATCTTTGTATATAATTTTATGTATGACAAGCCCATGGGGTCACTGGTTAATATTAAACTTGTTCTTAACTCAGTATTGTTAAATTAACTATGAAATACATGGAGCAGTGGTGATACATTTATAAGTGTATTATATCAGTGTAAATGTGTATTTTATTTTTTATTATGTCAGAATGTATTTTGTTTGTTTACTTTCAGTAAATTAATATTTTTTTAAAAAATAATCTTTTGTTTTCGACTTTTCATTATGCTCGTCCCCCTCGTAGAGTTATCACGCCTCCCTATGGAGGCGCGTCCCACTGTTCGAAAAACGCTTCCCTAATTCCATATAATAAATAAAGAAGTACAGCTTTTTGCCATTTAAAGCGATATTATTTATTAACGTATAAATTCATCAACTGATTGTTTTTCAGATGTCAATGCTTTGCTATTGTCTTTAAAATGCCTTTGCTTGGAATTTGTCCAAAATATTTCAAGAGTTATTATATAAGTACAAGTTCGCTGAAAGTAATCTTTTTTGTTACTGCCTAATGATATTTCTTTCCGTAACTGTGATTGTGAAATATATATGTAACAGGTTCTCTACGCTCTCTTTTGCTAATCTTCTCTGGGGAAAATATTTCCGACAAATTGTTTGATATGAGAGTTTGATTGTAAAGGAATCACATTATTTATGTAAAACAGAATTACTATTTAAAGCTAAGTGAATTGAGTTCGAGTGAGAGGAAAATAGAAAACAGCAATTGGACGTGTTGCTGTTAGATTGTTATTTACATTTGAATTGTTAATGTAACCAGAAAAAAGGATTTAAGATTGATTGAATATTAACGTCGCACTGTTCAGCTACACGAGGTCTTTTAAAAGGATTTAAGAACCACGTGGTCTGAGTTCAAGAAGTCAAGCGAAGTATCTACATTTAACAAGTACTTTTTCATTATAAATATTTGCAGCAGGACAATACTGACGCCCTCCACATTAAATTTGTTGAATGTTGTAAGTAATCAAATGGTTAAGAAGAGAGAGTAAGTGTTCATTTTTATAACGATGGCTCTTTCTTCTATGAGCTCTCATACCAACGTAAGTGGTTGTTCACAACAAATAGAAATGTAGAAAAATAGAAATTCCAAATTTCGATTTTTGTCTTGGAGTTCTTATATCTGATCTGCATTTTTGTTTATAGTGCGTGTTTACAGAACTAAAAATGCATTAAAAATGTTGATTTTGGGAGTATTTCATTTCTTAGCGGTTCATGTAGTATTAAAAACAATGTCTCGTAGGAAACTGACTTTTAAAAGCTTGGAAGTTTAAAAAAATTCACAAACGAAAAATGGGATTGATTTGAGAGAAATATCTAGTAAGCTTAAAAGTTTTATTATTTTAATTGTTGTAGTAGTATATATTTATTTGTTTTAGTTAAATATCAGTATATATAAAAAAATTATTATTATTATTACTGAAAACGCCCCCGAGTAGCTGAAAATATTTTTGACAAGGCATTACATAAAACTGTTTTTACTTTTACTTGTAATAAGTAAACATTTCAAATCAATATCAGTTCAACTTTCAAGAAAAAGTTATCAGTTTCTTAAGTCACTAGTTTGTATTTATATTTATTAATCTTGTACGTCGGATGCCAACACCAGCTGGGCCTTTAAAAGGTGAACATGGCATTTCTCTTACGAGTACCTTCTAGCTTTCTCAACGACTGTGATGGCTGTAAAAGCTATTTGTTGCTATATCTCTCGCAAGCGCTTTTCCAATGAGGTTGCCAGCAATACAAAATAAAAATTAATTTCCCTTTTCGATTTGAAGTGTTGTACCATCAGAAACAGATGCAAGATTGTCAACAATTCTTAGTTCTGACATGGTGAAACTCCGATTTAAAAAATTACAAGAAAAAACATCATCAGAGACACAAAATTTTCGCTTTCAAAAAATGATTCTAAGAAAAAAATTTTGTATACTCCTTTTGTTGCTGACAAGCGAATATAATTTTGATATGTGCTTTGTCCATTTGATATCATTTATTATATTATATCTTGCACATGACTAGATTTCAAAACCTGAGTCCAGCTTTCACCAATACTTATTTGACCCGTTTGGAGCTCAATTGCATTTTATTCGTAAAAAAATTGGAATTTTCAATCAAAGCAATGAGCAGAAACAAACTTATTTTTATTTCATTCTTCCTTTAAATTTAGAGATAAAACTAACAATACCTCTCAAGTAACCGAATTTCTAAAAACACTATAAGTCATAATACATCCTAATGTAGTCTGATTCCTAATAAAGAAAATTAAGTTACAGTTTAGAGGTTTTGAAAGTGATCAAAATATTAAATGTGAATAGAAATAAAATAATTTTCTTTTATGAAAATTTTATTTACTTTTTTTATAGCAAGTAATAAGATTTTCCCCCAATGGAGCAGCAGATTGGTACATACCAATGCAGACCTAGTACATTTCCCTGAAGTTGGTATCATTTTTTAGAGCGGCACCATATAAGTGGAATACCAATCACAGCAATGTAGTTTTGGTACCCAGTTTCCACCCTAGAGGAAGGCACCTGAGCTATGTCGATGTGAAATAGTATCAGGAATTTAATTTTGACAAGAGCACCCACAAGCCAAACAAGCACTCTATGTAACTTTAACGTGCCGCATAATCATACGACGTAGAAGCTGCCGATTTTTTGCATCAAGGAAATCCACCGAATTGGGCGGTGATCGAACCCGCAAACTTGGGTGTACAAGGCCAGAGACAAACTAACTACGCCACCCAACAGGCGCAAATAATAAGATAATAGCGTTAATATATTTACTTTCTAATTATTCAATTGCCATGTATTTATTAATCAGAAGAAATGTGTTGCTTTTCTCTTAAAAAATAATTTTATTAAAAATAATAATTATTTCAGTATTTTTATTTATTTTCTTTTTCAGTGTTCCTATTCATCGGAATATTTTCTGCTGTGTGTGACAGATATATATATATATATATATATATATATATATATATATATATATATATCTTAAAAGAAAATTACATTAACTTTTTTTAATGGTTCATTATAAAAACAATACAAAGGACTGTCACAAGGAGGCCCAGCAAGCAATAGTTTGGCTAATTTATGTTTACACTTTTATGAATATAATTATATTATTAATAATGACTATTACATTTTAGATATATTGATGATTTAATTATTTTTGGTAAAAATGATAAGTTAAATCCCAATATTAATTTTTATCCGGCTTACCAAACTTAGTTAAAATTAATAATATTCAAATTAAAACTAATTACTTAGATGTAACATTGTATATTAAGGACTTGAAATTACATAGTAATATTTATGATAAAAGAGATGCCTTTAATTTTAACATTCTTAAAGTGCCTTACTGGAATTCAAATTTATCAATATCTATACATAGAATCATTATTTTTATCTATATTTATCGCAATAATGTTTTAGTTAGTGATAAAGCTAATATTTATTTAAACATTAATAACTTTATCAAACAATGTATTGGACATGGATATCCTGCTAACTTTCTTTACAATTATATTTCTAATAGTTCTTAATGATATACAATTTGTATTAATAACTTATTGACGTTATGGGTTTTTTAAACTAATTATACAATTATTAAATAGATGGCGCCACGTGTTTTATAATTCAATAATATTTAAATATTTCTAGGATTCATTTATATTTTACACTAATATTTATATCAATATTTATTTATGATTTTTTTAAAGTACATATATATATAAACTTTATATTTTTTTATCATAATTTAACTTTATGCGGAACTGTTTTCCCTCTCTTGTATATGGCGGGAAACATAACCAGTTGATATACTCCCGAAGTAAGTCTTACTATCTACGTTTTGCATCGATTTTAAATCTATAATGTGAATACTAGTAGGCTATAATTTTATAATTATATTTTATTAGTTTAGTGATTTTATTATAATGTTTAGATTCCTCCAAATGTTATTTTTTCCTTTCCTCTTGGTACATAGTATGACAAACTACAGGTGAAGGTTGGCTAACCCTAAAATCTTGTTTAAACCTGCAATCTTCGTTCCTAAGGCCAGGACTTTGTTATAGTACTACTGTGCCTATTTCTTCCTATTTTGTATAGTTATCTTAGGTTCTAACTATCTATGTATTTTTATGTTTTGGATTATATATATATGTAAGGATAATTAAATTGGATTAAAAATTATATTCCCTATCTAGCACTTAACTTTTATTTTTCATTACATCTTTAAGTATCTAGTTAATCACCCAATTATTTCTCCGAAACAGATGGCCTAACCTTTAAACATTTCTGATTCCAGATCATTATATTTAATAGCCCTATAAGTCAGCATTAACTTCCAAGTACACTCATAAAATCCGCAAAACTTTAACATCTGTGTTTAAGTGGGAACCCAATTAGTTGTTCACTTTAGCGTTTCTTTTTTCTCTCTGCTCTTAGCATCATATGATGTCGAGAATTACTTGAATAAAACTTTTTTAAAATTAAGTCTGATTCTGGCTCAAAACATGTCATATATATATATACAGGTATATATATATATATATATATATATATATATATATATATATATATATGTGTGTGTGTGTGTGTGTGTGTGTGTGTGTGTGTGTGTGTGTGTGTTCACAAAACTATTTAGAATGTATTTAATATATGATTTTGACATTTGTTTGATTTTACTTATCTTAGTAGGCACATCATTTTACAATTTTTAAAAATGTATACCCTTTGCTTGATAGTGGCGTAGTTGGTTTGGTGTTGCTCATGTGCTTTTGCGGGTTCGACCCTGGCACAAGTCGGTGGAATTTCATGATGCAGAAATTCGGCAGCATCCATACTGTATAATTATGTGGCATGTAAAAGATTACTTGAGTGCCTGTTACTCACTTCGGTGCTCTTGATACAGTTAAATTCCAAATACAGGTTCGCATCATCAGAGCTCTGTTACTTCCCTCTGGAGAGGAAAATGAACGTCCAAATTACTTGTCGCGATTGGCATAGCATGCATATGGCACCGCATTAAAAAGAAATACCAACTCCTACCAACTGAAGAATGTACTAGTTCTTCAATGGTAAAATAAAAATTCGCACCCCCATTAAAAATAAAAATATGCTGCATATTTAAAATTATACTTGCCACAAATTCTTGAAACAAAAAACAAAGCAAATTAAAGCAATTACATACATTTCATGATATAAAAATCAAACTAATGATAGGAAACATAAATTCATACTAATTTAAGAATTAAAATTTCTTGTACGAAACTTTTACTACTCTAATATGAGTTTCTAACTTTACACAAGGAATTAATTCCATTGGAAATATTAGCTCTAAATTCACATTATTTTTCGTTGCAAAACTTTTGTAATGAGATCTTTTGGAAGAAAATAAAATTTTAGTCATTAACTAAACAGTTTAATTTAATTCATAAATATTTTATAATATAATTATCCATATAATATATAAATGGCTTTAAAAATAGAAATTATATCGTTCTATTTCAGCTACTCAGATATTTTTACAGGGGAACTTATATTTATCTGGAGTCAGACAAAAGTATTAGAACTTTGAGATTGGATCCACCACCTTAACTTCTTAAGGTATTGCTACTAAGTATGTGTGAAATTAGGATTAGAACTGTTGAAGAAAATTTCTAAAAGTTCATTCACACCTAGGCAATACGCAACGAGTTGCGAAGATACATCCAATCTGAGACCATTGTGCTTTCTCAACAAAACCTTTTAATTGGCCAATACAAATCTGTGCCGTTCATTGCTTACTGCAAACCGTTGCAGAAAGTTTATCGGGAAAATATACAGTATACGATTAGGTAACAACCTTACTTTGTCAATCAAAAACGAACAAAAATGAATTGAATATAGCCATCTGCTACAATAAATACCTGTTCTTTTCTTAGAGAAAAATTGTTGCCGAAAACAAATCCTTTAATGCTAACTTCAAAAAATTATCCCAAAGAATTTTTTTATTTTTCTTAAAATTAAGTCTGATAAATAAAAAACATAGAAAACAAGATTGATATCACAATCGACATACTTTTAATAAAGAGAATGACTAATAAATGATTTCCCATGAAAAACAGCTTAATAATCGTGGTGGTAAAGTATATAAAATTAATCTAAATTATCTGTATCAATCAGCAATAGATATTGTCCGCAAATGGTTTTGATTTTCTTTGTAATTTCTGCCGCATTTTGTAAGCATATTTTCGAAACTTCATTTTGAACTTGATGACTTTTAAATATAAATATTGCTCTTTTTAAAGTTTAATGCGCTAAAAATTTATAATTTTAGAAATACTAGGAGGGGGTACCCCTTGTCCGTTTAACGGAGGACTAACCTCCATTGCACAAATTTTCTAACTGTTCATTCTCATTGCTCAAATTATAAAACTGTAATCTACATGTATTATGCGTCATCCAAAGCTTCATTGATAAAGTCTTCAGATTTTGATAAAACTGCAGAGGAAAGTTGAGTTCTTTTTTCCGTTGATCGTTAATAAGTCTTCGTATGAGACAACGCCTTTATTCTCGCGCAACTGTCCAGGTTGCAGTTTGCAATAATGTACTATCGCAACCAGATAGGCGGCATTATATAAAACGAAACACATGATTGCCAATTCAGCGAGTACGACAAATCGGGATTTCCAACTTGATGAATTATCTTAAACATTGGCATTGTTGTGAGAGTACGTAATAAATTTATTACAGCTTCACGAAAAACTCATTTTTATATCGAGAGATTTATATTTAGAGACGAATTTTTTTCTTTGTTCAGTTTGCATTAATTTAATAAAAATCCCGCCTAATTATTTGATTTAAAAAAAAATTCCGTTGATACGGATACTTTTGAGAAAAATCTTGAATACTTATATGATACTATTTATTTTATCCTACATGCTTACAATAAATGTTTTAGAAGGTAAATATATAAATAAATCTAGTAATGAAATTCATTCATATATCCTAAATAATACACGATACGAAAAAAACTATTTTTAACTGTACATTTTTGAATATTTTTAACGAGAGAGGAATAATAGGTTTTTTTTCTGTTCATTGTAAGACATTGTGCTAAAACCACTGTCAAATAAACGTTGATGTTAATTTTTAAAAAGTATATATTTAAAAAGGATATCACTGATAAAGGTCTAGATATTTACAACTACTACAAACTAAACTCAGTGTAGCAACAGCTCATGAAGGCTAAAGCATACTGTGCCGAATTCAGTATTCTTGACTGTAGGTGCTGAGGTACATGAGACGATGTTTGGATCAGGTGGTCAGTCTGACATAAAACCCTCAGGGCTTAGTTCCTAAGCAATCTTGCTACTCATTTATGGACCTATTGAAGGGATGAAAGGCTGAGACAACCATGTGCATCCCACGATTTGAACTCCGGACTTGTGTCGTGGAAGCGCGATACTCTACCACTCAGCCACCGTGCTTATTTGCAACTACTTTTTCTCTAAAAAAATATTTTACTTAAAGATAAATCAGTGGATAATTATACAAGAGGATTACTCATCATATAGAAGTTTGTGTAATATTTCAAGTAATCAAATAAAGTAGAGTCGTTAAATTAAACTGATTAGTTAAAAATTTAGTGTCATATTAATTAAAAATATCAGATTGTATAACTCCAATACATTTTTCGTTTAGCTTTTTATCCTTGGTTTCATATATGTAGAATTTATCTAATGTGTGGCGAGCGTCAAGGACAGTTATATACGTGTAATCTAGTCCACGTTTCTGTTGTCAATATCGGAGTACTTCCATTACTTTTGGTGAAAACCATTTCGCGATCAGTTTTCATTTATAATAAAACTTCTAAAATTTTCTATTGTTGTTTCATGGAAGACATTGAAAAGAAAGTGAGTCATTTCTTACTGAGGTCCCTCTCTAGAAGACCATCTCCAAAACCAAAAGGGACTCTTGAAAGCCAAAGAGCCTCACAAATTATTTTATATTGTACTCTTTCACCTCAAAAACTCGAAGACTAAAAAGAAAGAAAAGCGTTTACTCAGATAAATTTACTTCAATAATTACATAATACAATACAAATCTGTTTTTTTACAACTATACTGGTAGGGAAAATATCCCAACTCCAAGAGATATATAGTAGAGTAATGAAATTTGGACAATGCAATTGTCTACTGAACATATTTAATTGATATAATTTTCAGGGTTACAAGTTAATTTAAGCTCAAGAAATATGCATTCCAAATTTGAAATGCTGTCACATTAATAACGGTTGTAACCTGTAGAATTTTGAATGAAAGCGTGTGTGTCATTCGTCATATAAGTGCCGGATATCAGTGTGATATGGAGTCTATACTTGTTATACCTGGTGTGTCAATACTGGGTCGAACTGTGGATGATGCTGCAGTTGTTGTCCAATGATATACCATAAATGCTCATTTGAGAACAGATCTGATGATCTTTCAAGCCAAGGTAACTAGTCTACACTCTACAAAGCACGTTGCGTTACAATAGCAGTGTGAGGGTGGATGCTATCCTGTTGAATGCTGTTCATGAATGGCAGTACTATAAACTGAATTACCAGAATTGAATTGCCGCACACATTTGCAGTCAGTGTGCTTGGGATAAGCACAACAGTGCTCCTGCTTTCACAGGAAATTACTCCCCAGACATTGACTCTAGGTGTATGTCTAGTGTGTCTTGGCCATAGACAGTTTGGTTGCAAGCGTTCCTTGGCCACCTTCTGACCAACACACAGTCATCACTGGCACCAAGGCAGAACCTGCTTTCATCAGAAAATATAACAGATCTCCACTCCGTCCTCCAATGAGCTCAGGCTTGGCATCACAAATAGAAATGGCTTGGAGTCAGTGAACTACACGCTACAGGGTGCCTGGCTCGGATCTGTGCTTGAAGTAATTAACTTCTAACAATTCGTTGTGTCACTGTGGTACCAACTGCAACTCGAATTTTTTCCGCAGATGCATTACGATGAGCCACAATCGTACGCCGAATACGGCAATCTTTCTTCCCATTAGTGCCACGTAACCACCCGAAACCCGGTCTTTCTGAGGCAGTACTATCCCTTGACCACGGCTTTCAACAATCATGCACAGTGGATACATTCTTGCCATGTCTTCTGAAATATCGTGGGGAAAAAATCCACCATCTCGTAGCCCTATAATATGATCTCGTTTAAACTTGATGAGCTGTTGATAATGGCTTCTTTGTCTTCTTAAAAGCATCCAACCATCGACTTAATTCGTCAAATTTCACGTACAAATAACACTCACGAACTTTATATCATGCATTTAAAGCAACCCTGATCTGTGCAAGATCTGAGTGGCGATACTAGCGCCACACTTAAGAGTGAAGTATGAATCGATGTTATTTTTTCAGATGTATAAACACTCCTACCAAATTTCGTTTATCTAACACAAGTCTTTCTTGGTTAACAGACCATAAACTTGGCAAGTACATTTTTTAGTGAAATCCACCAAAAAGGGCTTTTGCTGAAATCGACTTGGAGAGGCTGAGGTATGAAGGCTTAAAAATAAATATACGTTGACTTTAAAAAACTTCCATTCCTTTATTTTTTAAATCAAGAGGTTTTATGCTATAAGATTTCATTTTGTGTACTGGTGTTCAAAATTAAGAGAATTTTTAGATTTTATCGATTACCTCTAGAACTACTGGACAGATTAAAAATAAAATTTGGTATGCATATAGGGCTGACACAATGCAAAAAAATTATTACTCTACAGTTAAAATACACACACACGTTATTACTCATAACACTCATTGAAGTTGGAAGTTATGAAACAGCAGCTGTATGCAGAATATAACCAAAAAATTGGTTAATAGCGAATATTATCTCCTCTTTATGATTTTACCATGAATGATACCGTGATTTTGTACCGGAAATAAGGGAATTTATGTGAGTCCCTGTTTCAATTAATTCCACTCAAGCCCTGAATTGTTCTCGGAGGGGTTTCAAGTTGCAATTGTTCTTCCCAGAGCGTCAAAGGCATACTTTATACAGATGAGGTCTGGGTATCTAACTGACCAATTCATTCGGCAAATATCCGCACTTTTCAGAAATTCATCCACCAGATGAGCCCTAAGTGCCTTGTGCCTCCATTAAAATAAAATCAGGGCCATCTGCACCCGTGAAAAGGCTAACATAAGGCTCCAAGACCTCATCGCTATGCCTCACAGCAGTCGCAGTGCCTCTTTCAAATACATGGAGGTGTGTGCGGCCATCTAACGTGATGCCTGCCCAGGTCGTCAATCCTCCGTTATCGTAATGGTCGATTTCTTGGGCATTGGTGAACCGGTTGTGGGTCCCTGGTTCTATCCATATGAAAGTACAGCGAGATTGTTTGGAACTCATTGATTTCCTAATTTTCAGTATAAACTCATGGAGTGGGACCTGTTTAACTGAAAGAGGAGACCATACCCCCTCTTAACTAATTTTATTTGTTATGTTCTGCAATTACTGCTTCAAATCTTTCGACTTGTATGAGTGTTACGCATGACAACCAATGTATGTATTTCAACTGTTGAATGTTTTTGGAGGAAAGTGGCATTATATATTAGCTCTATATCAGTTCTTCTCAAACTTTCAATACTGGCGCCCCCCTTTTCGATCACAATTTTTATCGCGCCCCCCTTATACATTGATAATGTACTGAATGCAATAATAATGCACTTTGATTCTAAAGCTACAATAGGTGATCTCAATTATAAACCATACAAATTAGTAACATAATTTTTAAATTTTGTGTACTACTTTTAAGCAAAAATAAATAAATAAAATAATAGGATAATTATTATGTTAGATTTACTTTCTCTAATTTTTAAAATTGAACATATTGCAAAATCCAGTGGCTGCTTAGAATACAAAATATAGATATCTGCTAAATATAGAAAAAGAATTTAGAGGGTCAAATTTCTAATCATAAGCATTCCTTATAAAAACTTTGCTTTGCAAGACAAGCCCATGGAAGTCGTTAATACTTATTAAACTGGTTCTTAATTTAGTATTAATTAATTAGTTATAAAATACTCTGTGCAGCACTGATACATTAAAAGTATACCGGCTGAAGTATCCGCTCTTTGCCCGAGTTCATTTGTAAGAAAATTAAACTTGATTGATATAATGGCTGAATTGTAAGGAGAGCAAAGCCAAGTAAGTGCTCGACAATGTTTACAAAAATGTAAAATGATTTTTTTAAAAATGATTGCTCAAATTATAATTAGTTTTAAGCGAACTGTAATTTTAAGCCTCACAGAATTAGCATTTAGATTTGATGTTGAATAATGAACAATAAAAAAATTTCTGATGAAGAATAGTTGTATTATTTTTAATAATTTTTAAAGTGAAAAGACTTCAACACGTTTTAACCCGGGAGCAGGCGCACATTCGATACTAATGGTCAAGCGGGGTTATTGAGTCACCCTAATCCTTTTTTTATAATTATTTTTATAGTACACAATAAAAAAATAGTAATTCCAGTGAATAATTTAATTAAGGTATCTGACTACCCTAAAACCATGATTTTTTTCAAAAATTGACAAATTTTTTTATGACTTTATTTTATAGGCCATTTTATTAACTTAATAACAATACCAAGTACTTTATTTTCCCTCCACTAGAACAAAAACTACAAGCGTTTTAATAAAAGCAAATGCCATAACTTTACACAAGATGTCAAACTTTAAAATGCGTTTTACTCGAAATGTGTTTTTTTCGAAAAACTCAAACGGGGACCGCGATTGCTCAAAATGTTTTGAAAATAATTAGCTGAAATTTTTTGCTTATGTTCTGCATAACAGTAGAAGTGTTTTGATCTTCAGATTTATCAATAACTGTTTTATTTCAAAATTTGCAGTTCTTTATGTGAATATAGTCAATGTTTTTTTAAGCAATTTCGTATAATGACTTAGATAAAGTGCTCTAGTTTTTGTAAAAATTAAAATATCTCTTATCATGAAGGTCACTTCAAACAGGAATAACAAAGTAACACATCAAAATTGAAAAATTGACAATTTGTTCATAAAATCTTTGTACAGAGCGGGCCCCGTTTATGTAATTTTTCGTACATTTTTACTAGTTTTTTCCCATTTTAATAATATTTTTTTTTCTTTTACCAATTTTAGGATTTTTTCCTTAAAATATACTAAATAAATATAAAAATCACAAAAAGATCTCCATATCTCCTTTTTTTCAAAAAAAAGTTGTCGCAAGTAGTCGGATACCTTAAGAGAAAATATGCTCACCTACTTTCAAGAGCTTTTCAATTTTTCTTTGGTAACAAATAAACAGTTTTGCCAGAATTAACGATTTCGTAATCTGTGTGTCCCGCGCGACCACTTACGGGTAAAAATTGTATTCATTATGATATTATGTATGTTACTGCTAAAAAAATTGTGTAAAACGTTTTTTTTTTTTTTTTTTTTTTTTGCATGGAAAAAAGGTTATTTTACTTACAATTTCCCTATAAATGAGAAACAAACACGTAAGAGAGGGGTCATAACTAACTGTACCAATAACTTAGAAGATCATACATATTACAGCTATAATGTGCAGTATTTCAAAAATAATGACAGTGATGAACTTTTGTTCCTAAATTTCTTCGATTCTGGGTCTGGGATCTGTTTTTTTCTCTGAAAGAGTTATATGTTCGGCTTAAAAAGAAAGCGTAGTAAAGACATCTCTCATCATGGGATTACAGCAAATCAAATAAAAGTTTTTTTTGATTATAGGATCAAAGATAGCTAATTAGATATTGAAGAAATTTTTATTTTTGATGACTTAATATAGCGTGCCTATAAATTATATCCGAGTAAAAGTGCATTTTTTATTATGTCTGAAAGTATTTTGTTTTAATTCATTCCAATAAATTATTTATTTTTAAATCTTCTATTTTCGATATACTCGCGCCCCTCTCATAAGGTTATCGCGCCCCCCAGGGGGGTGCGCCCCACAGTTTGAGAAACACTGCTCTATATACATATCAAATTTCATTGAATCCTGTGCAGTACTTCTAGAAATAATCGACAAAATCTAAAAATATCTTAATTTTGAACAATTGATAGCTTTAAGCTGGGACTTGGATATCTATAACTGAAAAACAATACGTAGTCGTAAAACATCATGAACATCCCAGTGAAGTGGGTGGGTAACAGCTAGTTAATTATAATTTCAATTTTTCTATAGTTCTTTCTTTTTATTTTTTCATTATGGACTGGCCAAGGTCATTTTTCAATTGTTATAAATTAATTTCAAAAGACAAGAAGGAAAGCTTTTTAATTTATTTCAATAGTTTCTCGTGCTCAAAGTACGTTTATTAAAATGATTTTTATTTATTTTTTTGCTACTTTAATTCATGTTTGCATCTTCTTAACTCCCACAAAAGTATTTCATAATTAGCTGGTTTCTGTCTAAGCACCGACTCAATTACGCTTGAGAAGAAGAACCGCAAGTGTCATGTTTCGACTTGCTTAAAAAGCACGAGAAGAATATTTTAAAGTAAAAACCATAAGAACATCTCAATCAAAAATGAAATGTATGCAAATGGAGGTTAAAACAAGTAAATTAATCATGCATTAAAAAAACATTATGGTTCTGATACAGCTTATTTTTTAAGGAGCTTCAGAAGCTGTACTTTGAAATCGACGATTGACTTCTTAAATGGAATTTATAAGTTTTATATTTCTTAAATGGAATACTTTTAGTTAAAAAGTCAAAACTCGCCTTCACTCAAAAATAGGATTGGTTTAATTGAAAATTAAGTTTTATTTTTTTAGCAAAAATCCTAATTACACGTACAATAATTGCTGAAAGTTTATAATGATAAAAAATCCAAACTGATAATTATGAGTGAGTGTTTATTAACTTTGCCCTATGACATTTATATTAAATAAAATAGAATTTATTAAAAAATGTCGAAGTAGGGACCAGTACAATTCTAACGGTATTCTCGAACATCCCTGAGAGAAAGTATTTTGTTAACATAACACTATAAAACGAAACAAGGGCCCTTTGGCAACGGAAATAGTACCCCTCAAGTGACAAGGATGACACCTCCCGAGCGGGCACCCCTCTCTTTAAACAACCACACCCCTCCAACGGGAAAATTTTGAACCAAGATAGACTTGCAGTTCAATAAGCGCATTTTTAGTGAAACTAGAACTCGAAAAAAATGTGATAACAATGTTAAAAAATATATATAGTGTAATAAAAAAAACCTTATCTACACTGTAAAAGATATAAAGTTTTAAAAAATTTAACAGGATAAAAACAAAACCCGTAAAAGAGTGAAAGAAAAACTATCATGCGGCATTCAATTTTAAGAAAAAATACTTGAACTTTTTTAAATACTTTTATTAGATTCGTTGAATGTTGAAAAAAGTAGTTACTACAAATGTGTAATCTGTACAGAGAATAATTATTATTAATTATTTAAAAAACTTTACAACAGAGAAATTCCTATTTCTAAGATATTCTTTCATTTCTGTAAAGTCAATATGTTTTTCTTCCGACTTTTTTACAAATTTCGACTCATTAAATAAGGATGCAATATTTTTTAATCACTCTTTGAATGCTCGCATTGTTGTAAAATGCAGTCAGTAACATTTTCCCATAAATACATCACGCATCTATATTTAGATGCTTCCAATTTGCCCAAGCACATGCACAGATAAAAATAGTAGCATTTTCATACGAATTTCGGAATTCCGAGACAATTCCACCTATATATTCCAAGTTAATTTAACTCCTGAGCTGTCATTCGTATCCGAGCGACATTTCTATATTAAGTTGTTCATTAATTTGTTCGTCGGCAATTTCAAACACACTCATTTTGTATCTGTTACGAAACTGTCCAACTTTCATTTGCGATCCTCCCCGATTTAGAATAATCATTTTGTTGCGAGACATCCTTCACGTTTATATCATCATATTATCTCCTTTACCGTTACTAAACACTTGTCAAATTAAAATAATTTTCGCTTTCGTTTCAAAACTAAACACATAAAATTTAGTTTGGGGATCCAAGACTAGATAATTTGTGTAAAGAATACTTAAAATAGTGTAAATAATTTATATCTGGATGTGTAATACGTTTATATCACCTCTATGTTATATTTATTTTATGCAAAAATTGTAATATTCCCAAGCAATGGTGTCCTTTACGTTGTAATGGCGGTTCAATTAGAACTTGGCGATAGAGCCAAGTTGGCATCATTTTTGGTGACCAAATTCGTGACTTGGGCGATCATGTTGGTGACTTGGCAACCATGGTGGCGAGTTCGTGACGCTATGGATTCTTCTAAACATTAGCAGAGAAATCCAATAATATCACAATCTATGACACAAGCGGATTTTTCTCGAAAGATCCACGAGATCTATAAATAGGGAGTAACTCACAGAAACTGAGTTAGTATTGTTTTGACTAGTGATTAATAGCCTTGCCTTGACCGTTGAAGCGTCGACCAGCGATTACTGATTAATGCGGTTGTTGAGTAGAACGATCGATGCTTGAGAATTATCCATTACATATTTGTATTTTGGACATTGATAGTTGTGTCTGAGCACTGTCGAAGGTGTGAATACCTTCTGAGATTTATTCTGCAAATTTCGCTGTGAATCCTGTATTTCAAGGATTGTTTTTGACAATAAATTTCCTTCGTTCCTGTTGCAAAGGCAGATCCCGTTTTTTAAAATCACCAATCAATGATTTTTAAAGTCATTGGAGCCGTGGTAGCCTAGTGGTCGTACTCACGAAATCATGGCTCGCTTGTCATGAGTTCGAGCCCTCGTATCATTGAAGATGATGCATGGTAAATCTCTCATGACTCGACTTGGCGTGTTGTGGAGTGAATTTGTGAGAGTTATATTGTCTCTCTGCGATTGTGAGAGTTATATTATATAAATCTGCGCGAGTGCTATTGGTTATGGACCTCGTTATTTTGAACTATGGTCTACTGACAAGTAGGACAGCATCTGAGCGCCACTAACTCCCTCTCCTAAATTCCACACCCACTGAATATAGGAAGTTTGAGCCTCGAAATATTTAGCATGCATCGGATCCCTTTACACGACGGTACTTGGCTCGAACTCATGACGATAGCACGAGTTCATGACATTGACTACTAGGCTACCACTATGTAGAACAGAGGTTTCCAAACTTTTTTATCTCATAGACCCCCCCGTGCTTAATTAATTTTGAATTTTTTGCAAATGTATCAACTTAAATCTTTTTGACCACTAGTACTACTACTGCTTTAAAAGAATTAAATTTCTAACAGTAATGAATAATAGTGTTTAAAACTTAAGAAACACATGTTAATCAAATTAAAATTTAATGAATACAAAAAAATAACTGACCAATAAACAAATTTTTATAATAAGAGGTATGAATCTGTGGTTATTAAATAACGAATTTTCAAACATTGTCATCGATCTTGTCAGATTTTAATCCTAAATCTCCTCTGTTATTAGTGTTCAGTTTCTTTTTTTGGTTTTGAGATTCGCATAACCACACGCTGAAATTCCTTCTCGCTAGGAAAAGCAATTAAAAACACTTCCTCAAGATATTCCATAATTCCAGATAAATAACAGGTTTGCCCTTTTAATGCCAAATTATTTGCTAAAATCCATTTCTAAACCTTAAGATCTTCATTAGTGCTTATTACGATCAGTTCCTAATGTAATGCGACATTTTGTTTCAGATCTGGCCATATGAATTCATTGCCTACTGTGGTATTACCATAGTCAAAGCATTTTCAAACCTGGTTTCAAAATCTGAATAAAAGACATTTAAAGGTTGAATGTAGGTTAAAACGTCCTGACAGATTGAGAAAATTCGGGCCTTCCAGTATTACACTTCTTTAGCTTAACTCTGGAAATAAATGGTTCTTGTTTTAATAAAACTGGTACTGTCACCTTATAACTGAAAATTAAACTCATTAAATTTAGTTAGTAAATCTGTAAATTTTCTTTTAAAATTAAAGTCATGGTCTAATTTAATGAGAGCCACGATCACATAGACCTCCCCCCTCCCCATTTACACCTCATCGACCCCCAAATTATATTTTTGTAGACATGGACCTCTTGAAGGTCCTTGGGGTCTATATAGATCACTTTGGGAATCACTGATGTAGAGTAAGAGTTAGAAGAGGGGGAGGGGTCACATCTTAGGTTTTGTCCTCGTCATTTAACTATGATTTAAAATTACGATATACGTCGCCAACAGTCCTCCTGTTGCCTTTAGTCTCTGACATTAATAAACACTCATTCACTTGAAGTCATCGGTGTGTTGGTCATTCATCAGATCATTGATAATAATGAATTCTTTTGGCGCGAAACTTCTTATTGTTGTTTCGGAATATATTAGTTTACTTTATGCACAAAAGAAGCGTTAACTAAATTTCTAATTGAAGTGAAAGAGCTGTGGTAGTTTTTCAACTTAATTAAATAAACTAACATTTTTTCCCTCTGCGAAATATGAGGGTTTTCTTATCATGGTCTACGTATTAAATATTTACTTTTGTTATATTATAATATATATTTTGAACAGTTAAATTTTCTCACAAGTTTATTAATCACTATTTGTAATGTTTTTGATAAAAATAACACGTTTCGCTTTTATTTGTTTCATCCACAAATATATAGAACAAAAGTAAAGAATTGTGGATACGAAATTTATAAATTTTGCTCAATCGCTGCTTTTAAAAATAAGGGTTAAATTATTTAAAAATTATTTATAAAGATAAATAAACAAATGTAGAGAGTAGCTAAACAGTAAAACATTTGTTACTCCAATTGTTGTTTCTTCTATTTCTCTCTTTTTTAAAAAACTGCTTCTGAGCGCTCCTGTGGCCTAATGGATAAGGCAGTGGCTTCCGGAGCCAAAGATTGTGGGTTCGAGTCCCATCAGGAGCAGTTCGTATTTTAGCTCCCCGGGATATTAGTTTACCCCAATTGTGGTACTTAAAATAGTATTATTAAACGCTGAAAAGATAGTTTGAGATTATATAAATAAATTCAATTCAATATTTGAAAGGAAAATTGGCTTCGAGTATTACAAATCTAGATACTTCTGACATTACCAAAGTAAAATATTAAATTGAATGAGTTAACTAAGGCTATATAGAAAATATATTAATTATAAATTAATGTAATGTTCATATTATTACGGGAAAACGACTACAACTTTAATATAAACAATAATTTATTATCAAAATGAAGTATGAAATATTTAAAGAGGTATTAAACACCACAAAGGAGAACGTCTAGATCTTATCGTCTCTCTCGTGCGACTGCGTCATTTCCCGCGTACCCCTTTTGTTGAGCACTACTAGCGGCGCGTAACGTCATTGAGAGGACTGCTCCCCTCAAAGTAAAAGGGGGAGGGATTGAGATGGGGCACATATCCAGCCCTACATTATCCTAACTTTTTAAGATGAAAGTGTGTTCCTAATTAATCTATTGTGTTAAATCTTCGATTAACGGTAGTATTTTTTTAGAATTCTCATTTGATTTATTGATGAATAATACAATTTTTAAAGAACAAAATATACGTTATGATGAAAACTTTGTGAATCTGTTACAAGTGCATCACTAAATTCTAAAAATTTAATAAATCACACATCATCATCATGTCTGGCAAGACAACCTCACGTGGGCCAGCGCCCCCCTTCCTTCTAAGACTCCTCCATAATGACCTCTTATTGACTTTTGTTCTCCAAGTTTTTTTCTTTTATGATCCCAAAGTGGGATTTTACTGAGTCTGGCCATCTCAGCCTTGGTCATACACGCGTGGCCGTGGTAGCCGAGTGGTATAGGTATCGGGTCGTGGCTTGCCTTGTCACGAGTTCGAGCCCAGTTCCACTAAAGACCCGTCGTGTAGGGCAGCGATGCACGTTAAATCTCTCGAGAGCTGAAACGTCCTCCCGTTGGTGTGGTGGGGGAGTTAAGAGAGGGGATACCAGCTCAGGTGTCGTCCATGTCACTTGACCATGGTTCAAAATTTACGTGGTCCGTCGCCAAAAGCCCCCGTGTAGTTGAACATTGTGACGTTATATTCAATCAATCAATTGGTCCTACACGCGTCCGCGAATCCTAGAGACTTTGAACTGCAATACCATTTTAATAACATTATCATCTGGCATTCGAATTATATGGGTATCCAATGCATTCTATTTATTTTTATGTATTTAATGAAGCAAGGTTGCTTATAAATTCTTTATAATTCAAAATTGTATCTTCTCCTCCAGTTATTGTTTTCGTTTGCACCTCCAAGTATACTTGGAAGTATTTTTCTCTCAAAAGATGCCCTTCGATTTTCTTCCAGTTTTGTTTTTGTTTAAGTCTCAGATACATATGTCCTAACTGGTTAAGTAAAAGTTTTGTAAATGAAAGATTTTGTGTTTCTTGAAAGAAATTTCGATTTTATAAACCTCCTCAGTCCATAAAAAAGCCTTCTTTTCCAGGAATAATCATTAAGGATTTCATGAGATATTTTGTTATCAGAGTTATTAATAAATCCTAAGTATGGAGGTAAAACTCTGTTCACTATTTTAATTTAATCCATTTCAAGATAAGAATTTGGAATTTTGTCTTTTGAAAATAGCATACATTTAGAGAGTCTTTTTTTTATAACAAGACACATTTGTGACTTGGATAAATATAATCTCACTCATGTATTTTATAAAATACACACACTTATACTATTCGCCTTTCAACAATAGTCTGTATTTCCATACTTCGGGAAGGTAAGGACAGCCTGTGGGTTGTAGTTAAGAACTCATGGGGCCGACATTGCATGACTTCAAGCCCTTAGTGCCGTTGAATAGCAACCCTGTTAAGAGGCACGTTAAATCAGTGAAGACCTGCGTTTCTCAAACTGTGAGGTGAGCCCCCCCCCCTTGGGAGGCATGACAACTCTACTAGGGGACGCGAACATATTGAAACGTCGAAAACGAAGGATTTAAAAAAAACAATTTACAGAAAGTAAACAAACAAAATACATTCTGACATAATAAAAAACAACATGCACATTTACACTGATATAATACACTTATAAATGTATCACTGCTACACAATGTATTTTATAATTAATTTAACAATACTGAGTTAAGAACAAGTTTAAGAATCATCAGTGACCCCCATAGGATTGTCATATATAAACTAATATACAAAAACTAACTCTCATCTTGATAATGTGTACGGTTTCCCTTAACAGCTGATTAAAATTTACGAGATTCGCTTCTCAGTGCCAACCGTTTTTCAAGTAAGCGCGCATATGTAATGTATTGGGGGGGAATTAAGAAGCAAATAATCTGAAGTCCTTTTATTACATTCCAAAGCTTTCCGAATAAAATTTATGGTTAGTAGTGCATAGCAAAGATCTTACTTTGCACAGGCGTATATATACGTCCAAATAAATTAACGCTTTGGATGAACGAGACGTTTATGTACACCGTTAGTATTTAATAGATTAAAGTCATATTATCACTTTTGCGTCATTGTATAGTACACTGCTGGACAATTGCTAAGGACGGATAACACTATCATCCATAGCAACCACAAAATGAAAGGAAGCAAAATGTGGAAAATTAGAATAAGTGCGGGATATTAGTAAGAAGTATGAGTATGCAAATTTTTTCCCACGTCTGTTCATCACGTGATAGCGTTCATAAGAGCTTTAAAGGTTTTGACGCGTGTGGACAGTTGTTGTTTCAAGTCAAAGTTTTACAAGAAAGATTTAATAGACGAACTTAAAATTTCTGACATGTCTTCCCGACATCACATAGATGATTTTATGCGTGGCCGAATTATTGGAAAGATCGGAGAAGGGCGAAAAATAACAGATGTTGCCAGGGAGTTCGACATCGCTCACAGCGTTGTTTCACGGCTGTGGAAGTCATTTAAAACTACTGGAATGTGTAGTAGACGGCACGGGGGAGGTCGTGTTAGAAGTACGACGCCTGCAGAAGACAGATAAATCGTCCTATCAGCAAAAAGGAACAGGCGCACCACAGCTCAGCAGGTGGCAAATCAGTTTCTTGCTGCCTCAGGTAAGCAGATCTCCCGAAAAACTGTTGCCAGACGTTTGAGGGGAGGAGGACTATACGCACGCAGACCTGTTGTGTGTGTCCCATTGACCAGACAGCACCGTACTGCCCGTTTGCAATGGTGTCGTGAGCATCACAATTGGACTGAACAGGACTGGGCATGCGTACTATTCTCAGATGAGAGTAGGTTCAGTCTGTCATCGGATTGTAGACGCCAACTGATGTGGCGCGAGAGTGGTACTGCTTATCGTCCAGAAAATATCCAGGAAAAGGACCAATATCCGACATGCAGTATCATGGTGTGGGCCGACATCATGATCAGTGGTCGCACGCGTCTACATGTGGTTGCGAATGGGACTATGACGGGCCAACGATACATTGATGAAGTTCTACATCCTCATGTTCGTCTTTTCCGTGGTGCTGTCGGTGATAAATTTGTTTTTATGGACGACAACGCAACATGTCATTGAACACTCGTTGTTCAGGATTGTCTAGACAGCGAGGGTATTCAACGTCTCGTATGGCCAGCACGTTCTCCAGATCTAAACCCCATTGAAAATGTGTGGGATGCTTTGGGGAGGCAAGTGGCTGGTCGAAACTATCCTCCGACAAACAAGAACACCCTCATCTGTGCACTCACAGAGGAATGGGATAAATTGCCTCAATAGTTGCTGGATAATGTTGTGCAAAGTATGGTACGACGTGGGGAACGTTGCATCACACTCCACGGTGGACATATCCCGTACTGATACCTTTCTTTAATGTGCCTGCTGACTTTTAGATGCATTGTTCCATTTCTCCGTACACAGATCAAATGAACATTTTTTTTCTTTCAGATGTTTCACAGCTTTTGTACTTTCCAGAACAATAAATATTCTTTATTCTAATGTCTGAACAGTGTGGCAACTATATTTTATCCTACTAGGCCTCATGTCTCGCTTAATGTTATGCTACGTTGCAATTTGTGATCCGTCCTTAGCAATTGTCCAGCAGTGTAGTATTGAATTCAATACGTTGTTGTTGTATGAGGGGGGTGCGAGGAAAATATGATTGGATATTAGGTCATTTACCGCGGTAATGATGTGGTAGTTTGAAAAGAGGATTCCAGCTCAGGTATCTTCTACGTCACATGACCGTGGCTCAAAATTACGAGGCAAGTCATTAAGAGCCCTCGTGATACCTTATATTCCGACGTTACTAAACTCTCTCACTCGCTCCTTCCCTACTTTTATTTCAGAAGTTAGCAGAAAAGGTGATGACAAAGGAATCGCTCTTGTCACTTGACCATGGTTCAAAATTACATTTGCCGTCACCAATAACCATCGTGTAGGGTCAGAGTCTGACGTAAATTGAAATCAAATCCGTAGAATAGCTTCGTAAGTGAGAGAGTTATCTTAACATCACCTTAAAAAGAAATACGAGGGCTATCAAAGAAGGCCTTCGTAATTTTGAGCCTCGATCAAGTGTAACAAGGGCAATTCTTGAGGTGACACCTTCTCTCCAAACTTCGACAGATTTAGCGTGTACCAACTCCTTCTATACGGCAAGTCTTCAGTGGCGTGAGTAAGTGAATATTAAAGTCGGCTTATTCAGCTACACGCTGGCTCGTAATTTTGAACCATGGCCAAGGGACGAGGACGATACCTGAGCTTCCCTCCATTTCCTAACTTCCCCACCATACCAAAGGGAGGACACTTGAGCTTCGATAAACTTAACGTGCATCAGCCCTTCTACAGGGTGGATCTTCAGTAGCTCAGGCTCGAACTCATGACACATGGATCACGAGTTCTTTATCTTGACCACTAGGCTACCACGGTAACTGATCTTCAGTAGCTCCAGGACTCGAAACTATGACGCGCTGGCCACGATAGCCATTTGGAAATCGTAGCCACTGGAACAACTTCGCAATGTGACGCTATTAAACTATGATACTTATAACATGCATTTATATGGAATTTCTAATATTGTGGATTTTATCATAGGACAAGTAACTACTAAATTTAAATCTCAGTTATAAATTTTTAGTTTTTAAATATTACTTTAATTACCATATTACGTCTCACAAGTTTTTCTGAATTACGCTGGGGAGGAAAACAGGCACCGCTTTTTCAGCAAAAATAAAGAAAAATACTTCATTAAACTACAAGCATATAGTAAATGAAAAAAAATCAAATGCTCGTATTTACAAACATTGCATAAACTCTGAATCATGCATTCCTAAAACAATTTAAACCAAATGGCATGCAATTATCTTATGCAGTACATAATAAGATTAATATTTTAATAACGCTGTAAATTTGTTTCCCCGTTTGTTTATTCTGCATTACCAATCTTTCGTTTATTATGTCATTTATAACAATTTCTCTAAAAAATTACCTTAAAAAACTATTATCATCTATAGTAATTGCAGAGGATAAGTACATGTAATTAAGATATAAAAGGCTATTTTCCACGTGTAGCATGATTCACTATTCTAATGTGTGTATTTTAGTATAATAAAAATATATTTCAATTAAAAAACTTACACAATAAAAATTTTAAATAAGCTTAACTGTGGGTAACGTAATTATATATATTTTCAGGAAATGGTTTTTCATAAATTAAAATAGACAGAAATTCTTCGTTTCGCTCGCAGTATCTTTTGTGTTTTGTTGTTTCTTCTGATCATTTGCACAAAAAGCTGCGTTTCATAAGAATTTAATCCTATTGAAAATACAAAGAACAAAAAAAAACCGAGGGTTTTGTTCATATATATTTACAAATACTATTCATACAATAATATAAAAATGTAGTTGAAAAATAAAATTACACTTCATAAAACGAGAGGCATAACTGTAAACTATGTAAAAACGAATTCTATAAAAACTGAAATTAGTAAAATGAGGAAGATGAACCGGATTATCAAGAAGAAATTTTAATGTCACTTAGCTTCGTAAAATATTTTGTAAAAGTAGATAGTAGCATTGTATAAATTTTAAAAAGAATACTTTGCTTCAGATTTATTTGCTTTAATAAGCAAAAAATCTCTGAAACTCTAAAGCTTGGTTAAAGCTTCCTTTCTCTAAAGCTTAGAAACAGAAGATTTAAAGATTTTAAGTTATTATAGAAATGTTTGTTATACTTAAGGGGAGTTGGAAACCTCTCTCTCTCTCTCTATACTGACAATGTTAAAAATGTACCTTTTCTCAAAATCTGCTTTATGTACATGCTTGAAATTTTTCATACTATTAAAGTACACCTCTCTCATTATACTAAAATGAGCTTTTAGCTAATTTTGAATTTTTTTTATAAATTATGAAACATTTTATCAAACATTGCGAAATTTGACACATTTTTTAATTAAAAAATTAAATTTTTGAGTTTTTTACAAAAAGCTTATTTTAGTATATATTAGACATTATTATAAATAATTCATAAAAAATTTACATACCTGTGAACAGTAGTTTCTCAGAAAATGTACATCGCACATTAAAATTTACATTTTGAGATAAATTGATTTTAATGTATACAGTGAGACTTCTAATTGGCTAGGAAATAAAAAAATAAAAGGCTCAATTTAAAATAAAAGATACATGTTTTGGTTTATATCAGTCGTTACACTTTTAAGCAAACACAAAGTAATTTGTTTACAATTTTCGCCATTAAAATAGGCTTGGCCCAAATTCAACGATTATTTAAAAATACGTTTTCTAAATACCCTAGAGGTTAAAGTAAAGGTTAAAATCTATACAATTTGAAAATGTAAAAATCTCAATTTGTCAAAAAAATAAGATTTTAGCTTTCCAACACCCCTTAAAGTAACACTTGTGTTTCTAAAATTCTAATATGAGCTTTCAAACAAGAAAATATAGCAGTGATATTCTAGTAGTCCTGGTCCCGAACTCGTTTTCGAGTCTCCAGAGACCATTTTGATGCCATTAGCCGTGCAGAGGCTGATGCACATTAAATCCATTGAGACTAAAAACTCTCAAGTTGGCCTGGTGTGGAAGTTAAGAGAGGGGGATCCATCTGTGTTGTCATCCTTGCTACTTGACTGGAGTTCAAAATTACGAGGTCCGTCGCCAGCCCTCGTGTTGTTTTACAGTGACATTTTAATAAACACCCTCTCACTCACCCAACGAAAATTAAAAGGAAATGAATGTGAATATCTTTAAGATTAAATTATATAAAAAATATCTAAGAAACTCGTACATTTTGTAGAGAGCGCAGTCTATGCTCTTCGGTATTTTTTCTACCATTGTAAAATATTTTTTATGCTGAAAGAAAAATAATCTGTTTCTAAAAAGTACATTTTTGCTAAGACTAAGATTGATTCGATAAGTTGAAAAGTAAATATTTTTTTCAATAATTCCTTCCTATTAAAATGAAATATCATTATAAAAAAAATTTATGGGATAAAAACGGATTATGAGAAAAACTTCAACTTCAAAAAGAGAAATATCAAAACAATAGCTGAAATGTCAGGTTTGCATTATCATTGAATAGAATTGGGGTAGAAAACTCTAAATAGAGGAATTTAACCTCAATTTCGTTCAGAAATCTCTTATAGCTTGAAATGCAAAAAATAACTATATTTTAACTCTCAAATTAATCATTTTAATCTTATAATTTAATAAATGAGATTAAGGCCTTAGTTTCAATTTTAAGACGAAGTTTCAGTTAAAGTTGCGTGGGAACATTTGAGAGATTTTGCAACGCTGCTCCATAAGCAAAGCGAGAGCTATTAGCGACGGATCTCGTAATTTTGAGTCATTGTCAAGTGATGAAGACAAAACATCCAACATCTCACTCACCTAACTTCCATCCCTTGACAGATTTAACTTACATCAAACCCTCTACATTTTGGGTCTCTAGAGACACGAGTACATGACCCCACCTGGTTATTGTTGCCACTGTGAAGTGAAGACTAAAAACTAAAATAAGATCGAATATGAAATTCTGAACCTGAATACAAAAAATACGCTGGTTGTATTGCGTTTCTATCTTATTTTGTTTTAGTTCATTAACATGTTACAAAGAAATTCGTAGACCATAACATTTTAAATAAAGCCTACCAATTATGCATCACAAGGATTCCACATACTATAGCTTGTGACGGGGTTTTACCGAGTCTTTCAACTAATCCTCTTAGGGAATCTTTGGGACCATCAATTGAGTTATTTCACAGCCAAGAAGAAACCTTGATATTCAAATTATTTAGTAGATATATAGTGGAGGTTTAGTAATCGTGTAGGAGATAGAAAGAAAAGAAGAAGGAGGAAAGCTGAGATGCTGAATGCCGTGAGCTTATGATAAGGATCTGAACTTAGAAGCGTAATTATAGAATGGGCTTTAACTATTCAAATAAATTAAAGAAGATTGAGATTCATAGGATAACTTTACTTAAAGTTCAGCGGTTAGGATTCCATGCGCTTATTCACATAAGATTTAGTTAGAATTGCGATATATCACTCCTGATTTCCTTCCCAGAGTAAGATTGTCTTTGATTACTATAATTGATAATAATAAATTAGTTTTATTATGGCTAGCTTGGGTCATCAATGATTACCTCCAACAAATCTAGATCTAAATATATGAAGAGATGATTTCCCCAGGTAGGGGGTTATCACAAGCTCTGAACACGTAACAATTTAGTAACAATCCACAAACATGCACATACACTCTATATGTTAATATTATCTCTACAGTTACTATAATATTCTGTAATAATGGATTGTGTAGAATTTAAATTTCTATTACTCAAGTACTGGGTACATAAATCATTGCCGTATGTAATTCCAACAACACAACTTCATATCATGCGCTTGTGGCTTATAAAACAAAATACAAGAAGTCACATGAAGTTGGCTTTCAAGCGCAATAAAACGTTACACATAAACTTTCTGGGTCCACTGTTTCTCCAGAACTGGAAAAGAAGATATTCAGCAGTGTTTTCAATAATTCTATGAACATGTCTTAACATGCAATCTTTCAGATGTTCAGGTTATGGGTTGTTTTCATCAGACGCGACTCGTTAAAATGTCCAGGTGGGATTCCAAAGCTACAGCAACATCATCCGGGACGTCTTAAGAGTTGTTGAGGCCATGAGCTCCTAAGCAAAATAACCCACCCGTGACTCTTTTATATAAACAGTACGTGTGTTACGTGATCAAATACTCGTACAAATAGTAACTCGTAACAAATAATTGTGGGTGACACACAATCACACAAACCGATTGACCTATTGTCTCTTATTGAACAAATCATTAATGAGAGTGTATGGTGGTATATCTAGACCAAGACACGGACGAGGGACAAGATATAATAATGCAGTTTTGTATCTGTTGCTAGTTGGAACATAGTTAGAAAGTCATAGATTCTAACTCTTCGGATAATGACCCAGCTGAAAATGAAACGAGGCCCCTCCGTAAGATCGAGGTCATGGTCCCAGGACCTGTTGGCTTATGGCTTAAAGTGTCTCTGAGCATCGCTATTTCTAGAGCTCTTTTTTTTGTACAACAGTGCAATTTTTCAATAGAAAGTAGTAGAATTCAATAGGTGTTGCTGCATATTTTACCGACGCACAGCCACCCTTTTCCCTACAGCTTGGCCTCCTTGCTCTTCTGAACTTACACCGTGCTATTTTTGGTTGATTTCTGATCATTTCCTCTAATTTCATATCGTTATGGCCCAGATAATACCCTATACAGCCGGGTAGAGCGACTGGTAAAGCGCAGAGATATTTTGGGGTGACCACCTGAAGATTTTAGATGTTAGTAATTATATAGGGAAATATTCAAGATTGATCAAAATTCGCAGACTATATGTCTTCTGCTGACTATAACAACAAAAACTAAATATAAAACTGCTTCATTTTTTGTTTCATAACAAACACATCATTTCATATTATAAAGTTTTGGGCTATGATTATTATGTTAGTATTTGCGTTTTGCTTTAAACGCGGTTTTCAAAAGTGTAAGTTATTTTTTTTTATTTTAATTCTGTAGGTAAGTACATATAAAGTATTTGTTATGTTAAGTTATAAAACAAATATATTGTAGACCTTTTTCTACATCACCACACTTACGACACTGGGAAGGGTTGGAGGGGGGTTGAAAGTCTCCATTCTTGTATCATACCACAATACACAGCCAAACATATTTTTTTGATTCAGTAGAATGTCGGGGAAAACAAAAAACAGTAAAAAATAAATTACTAAATAAATAATCAGCATTAATTAATTTAAAAAAATTATTAATTACAAAGAATTACGTTTCACGTACCACATATATGGAATTAAAATAAATCGGAAATAATCAAGGGAGGGTCCGGACCCGTGGACGCTCTTCTCCTTGTGTGTGCCACTGACACAGGGTGAACGGCAACACCTTGAAAAAATTAGAAGTAGCCCGTACCCTGGAAAAGTCTGCCCACCCCTGCTATACAGCCATCTGAGTTGGGGAAACTTAACTTCGACTTCTAAGTATATATTCACTCCCTTACTATATAGTAAACACTGATTATATGGTTCTAGAACTTAATAATACAGCATATAATCAGTTCCTACAATCATTTCGGATTCAACGACTTTGCACATATGTTGACACTCATGCCTCAATTCTCACTTGGAGTCCTAAATACCGCAGGTTCCCAGAATATCCCAATTAATTCCGTTATCTACTGACTAACCTATTTTAGGGTAAATACGGTAACATTCTCCCTAATTTACAGAGTCGCCGATGTTTCCCCAGATATGGGGATTAAATTTAAGATGACAAGAATGATTTATCCCCTGCTTTTGAAACAGCTGATTTCGAGCTGAGATCCGCACAGTTTCAGTCATCGATTATCATCAACTCTGAATGTCGTGACATCTCCAGACACTATGGGTTTACATTATCAAATGATAATGAGTCATAATAGTATGTAATTAAAGATTCTTATGACTATTTCAACATACGCAACGTAGTAAATAGAAATAAAGGTATAAAAATTAAAAATCGTAGTACACGGAACATAATCGAGGTATTGATTCAAATAAATTCAGATTTTTTTCAAGAGTTGGGTTCCTTGTTCATGTAATTGTGATTAGTATGCATATTTAAGTGTTGCGTTTGAAATATTTTTATAGCTAATATTTTAAAGAAGAAATTTTGTTAAAATTTGTAATCCTTACGCGACAGTAAGGTTCGTAGGAATAAATTTTAGTATGTAACTGTTTTTATTTTGTTTGTTTAGAAGCAAATAAATAAAAATCATACGAAAAATACATAACAGTGTGTATTTTTTGGATCATTGTGTGGTTTATCAGACTTTTGTTTTCATATATATATTTCTTCAAATATACTTTAATACCACAGAACATTATGCTCACAGAATAACGTAAAACATGAGAGAAAACACATTGATATATTATTACGTGACACAATAAACTTAAATAAGTAATAAGAATAAGAATACAGCCTGCGAATGTGTGATTTATCATTTGTGTGCACCAATTGTTTTAACAGTTAAGTTTTTTTAACTTTACCGTTTACGCAATTGCGCTAGGCATACATTCTATACTTTGATATTTTATATAAAAAATGCAGATATATAAAGTTATAATAAAATACGACAGTAAATGAGAGAAAATGTTTCCCTTTGTCAAGAAAGAGGTAAATTAAAATATGGCTGGGTTTATTTTAATGAAAGGTTTAAGAAGGGAAAAAATAAAGTTTTTGAAATATTTTTTAATATTTCAAAAATTAATATGCCTTTGAAAAAGTTATTTCATTAGATATTTTTTAATAATAAGAGTTGTGACCACACACACACAAATATTTCCTTTCCTATACCGTTGTCTGAAAGATAAAAACCATTCGGTACTAAATTATCAAAAATTGATTTTATAATTTTACATTCAATTGTTTTTTTAATGAGATACAAAATATATACAGTACCTCAACATTTGAATGTCAGATGAAAAAAATCTCGCTACTAATTTGATATCGGAGTGCTACCAACACCTCCCAGATACTATCTAAGAGGTGTTGGTGCTACACGAGAGCACGCTACAAGTTCTTGTTTTTGTTCGCCAAGATGGGCAATAACATTGCAATATGGTTGCCTTAATATTTTTATCGTGGAGTAATAGGGTTGCGATGGTATTACGTATATTAGAATAAATTTTTAAGGACTTCTTTTCCGCGATTACCTTATTAATTTCAGACGATTTTAATTTGATTTCTTTTAAAATTTAAGTGTTGTCATTGCATTTGTTCTTCAAGCTACTATTTCAGTCTTCTTTTGTATTTTGTGCTATTTTCGAAATGGAAATTTCTAATATCATGGGCTAATACTAGGGTATTTTTTATGAAAAAAATGAGGGCTGTGATTTTAATTATTGCTATAAATCGCACATTTCTATTTTATTTTACTTTTTAATAATGCGTTTTCAAACGTTTTTTGTTCGATGAAATTCATTAAAAGAAATTGCAATTTTGGAAACATTGCAAATTATCAGCACTTATTAATTGATATACATTATAAATTTAATATGTATTACATAATTATTTTGTTTCTATGTAGTATAAAAAATAATAATTACTTATTATTCATTCATAATTATTTTTTATTATATTTGTTTATAAAAATTATATATTATATCATTTATTTATAATTATTATGTTAGTAAGATTATTATTACATGTCAGTATTATGTATGAAAATATAATTATTATATTATTTTATTTTATTTTACAAATGCCAGGCCATTCACCATCAGGTCATTAGGCAACGGGCTCTCCAATACCTTTTTACAATGCAGTTAAGATAATTCAGTGCAGAGCACTCGTCCAAATGAGCGGCAGTCATGTCTTGTCCAGTGTCACACAAAACGCAGATCGGTGAAGTCACTAAATTAAAACGAAACAGATGAGCACAAAGGCAGCACAAAGGCAGTCCGGTTAAAAGTCTAAATTTAGCCACAGCAGCAGCACGAGGAGAACTTGGAATACCGTGGGATTTCTTAGATAGTGTACTCCAAGGCTTATCACGAGCAACACGAGAAGCTGTAAGGCGAAATGATTCCCTAAAAATCCTTTTAATTTCCAGTTTGGCAGAATGAAGTGTCAGGTCTCTGCGAAAGTTCTGAAGGATACCCGTTCCCTTTTTTGCCAAAACGTCTGCCCTCTCATTTCCCCAAAGACCACAGTGGATGGTACCCATTGAAGGACGATCTTTCCTTTTTTTTATCTTTCCCAGGAGTTCTCTACAGTTCTGCACACGTAAACAATTATTCTCATTATAGTTGGACAAAGCCTGAAGGGCAGAAGTAGAATCTGAAAGAATTACAGCTCTTTCAATGGGGGGAAGACGAACAGCAAGTTGCTGAAGGGCTATATGTATAGCTTCAACCTCACCATCAAAGTAGGCCGCGGTAGCCGAGTGGTATAGGTATCGGACTGTGGTTTGCTTTGTCACGGGTTCGAGCCCAGTACCACTAAAGACCCGCCGTGTAGGGCAGCGATGCACGTTAAATCTGTCGAGAGCTGAAACGTCCTCCCGTTGGTGTGGTGTGGTAGTTAGGAGAGGGGGGTGCCAACTCAGGTGTCGTCCACGTCACTTGACCATGGTTCAAAATTACGTGGTCCATCGCCAAAAGCCCTCGTGTAGTTGAACAGCGCGACGTTAATATTCAATCAATCAATCAATCAATCACCATCAAAGTGAGTTGTCAAAGGGCCGGCGTTTAAATAGAAGGAGAAGAGGTGACTAAAAACACCAATGCCAGCACCTTGGGCAAAGTCCAAGAGTGAGCCATCTGTGTAAATGTGAAGCCACTCCTCCGGTGGGAAGCGGGTATTGATAGTTTCCAAAGCTATAGCGTGAAGAGCAGTTGGACTTAGATCACGTTTTCTCACATTCAGAACAAGGTCCAATCTGATGTCGAGTATTGCGTAGTCGAGTGGGTTAGCAAAAGACAGTAATTCAAAGGGCACATCATTAATGACTTTATATTGAATGTTCTCACGAACACATTGAATAAAGCCCTTTTGAGTCTTAAGATTACGTCCTCCATCGGAATCATAGTTCCGCCAGAATGAATTATTTGGGAGTCTAATAAGTCTATTGAAGAGAATATCAGCATTCTTCTCAATTATATTAGTGAATGGCTGAAGGTCGCAAAGTAACTGCATGGCAAGCACTGGAGTAGTTTTAACTCCGCCAGTGATCATGCGAAGGGCTTGGTTATGGAAAGTGTCAAGAAGTTTTCTAACGTTCTCTGAGGCAGAGATCAGCACCTCATTGCAATAATTTAGAACTGGTTGAATATATGTCTTGTAAGTTGTATTTAAGGTATCCCTATTGCATCCCCATTTAACTCCGGTCAATCTTTTAAGAATGGAGAGTCGCTTTCTTGCCTTATGTAATTATTATATT